>BQNB010072073.1:0-31254 GCA_026074375.1 Tanacetum coccineum
TACTTTGACTTTTTCATTTAGCAGTACTTTGACTTTTTCGTGGCAGAACTTTGACCTTTTGACTTGTATTTCCCAACATATTTGATTGATATTTCCGTGATCTAGATAAATTCTAGTCTCGATTTCATGTTCATAGTCTAATTTTGTAATTAGATTGAATAATGAGATTGATTATCGTTTGAATAATAATCATCTTCATATTCAAAATCCTCTTACGATCACCTATTGAAAGAAAGCACAAAACTGGTTTATGGAATATGTTTAATTCTTCCTAATCCTAACCTTAGATGGTTAAAGGGTTCTCATTTGGTGAAGAAGAAATATTATGCTGATTTTGATAAAGTAAGAGAGTTTTGATGAGAAGATAGTTTGAGTTTTGAGTTATGCTTTTGAATTGTTTGAGCAAAGTTACATATGTTTTTCGTTTGCTCATGTTTGGCTTTTTGGAGATGACGAATTTGTTAGCCTTAAAAAGAATTACATTAGTATAAATAGGTAAGACTCATAGGGACCTAAAATGTCTAGTTAAGATAGTTTAGAGAGTTAAGACCTATATATATCCCCTCCATACTTCCATGGAGGGGTGAGGATTTATTTTACTTGTAATAAGGTGTGTGTGTTTCTCTCTCTAGAATACATACATCTTCCCTTTCTCTTACTAAATAATATGGCTAAACATTTGTTCAATCCTCCCCGACCTCCGGATCATGTCTTTTGTTATGTGAATCTTTATGGGTAACAATTGGCATCAGAGCTGCAGGAGTGTAATGTATCATGTGTTTGTTGTTCATGTTCCGATTACTGTTTACGTACTATTCATGTCACTGTTCACGCACTATTCATCTACTGTTCTTCGTTTTTTTTAAATCAACAGCAGGTTGTTTATATGTTGTTACAAGTTCTGGTTCAATCTGGGTTTACATCTGTTCACTTTTTTGGTGCTTAAATGTCAAGAAATAAATCTAGGTTCATAATATTTCTTAGTTGCGTCTTGACTAAAAGACAAAAAACGAAAGTATAGTGCAAAAACTATATGGTTGTTAAGCATAGTTATGCAAAGTATTTTGACATTTTATTATTGTATGAAGATTTTTCTAAGCCATTTGTAATACAACCACATCTTTAGTACAATACTATAAGTTTATAAAAAAGAATGAAATTATGTGTGTGGTGTGTAAACAAATGCACAGCACATAAGCAAATTTTTAAAAATACAATTTCTTTTACTTATATTCTATTGTATTTAATATGATATTTTATTTTGTTTAACCAACCAAGTTCCAAACAAAGCAAGATGAAGAAAATTTAGTACATCTTGTTGGAGAGAGAGTTAATGTGTTGAGAATAATTTAGTGACCGGATTTAACATATGATCTTAGGACAATATATTTCCACACACTAGACAAATTATTTAAACTCTTGTTTCTAATGGGTTTACTACACTCAAAATAATTTACAAGATGTTTATGTAACATTTGTAAAATATAGTGATTTATGCTATATTGTAATGCACAAAAAATTTGCCAACATAACGCAAGATAATCTAGCGTAATTCCTAGTGAGGCATAGATATGAAAAAACCTAGTAACATACAAATAGCATACATGGCACATGTGTTTAGATATATAATTAGACACAATTATCAAATAGAAATTGATACTTATTAATATCTATTAACCGAATGTGCATCGACTATCGGGAATTAAACAAGCTGACAGTGAAGAATCGTTATCCACTCCCAAGGATCGACGATTTATTTGATCAACTACAAGGATCCAGTGTTTATTCTACGACAGACTTGCGATCGGGTTATCATCAACTTCGAGTACGTAAAGAAGATATTCCGAAGACAGCATTCAGAACTCGGTATGGTCATTACGAGTTCCAAGTTATGCCATTTAGTTTGACGAACGCACCGGTGATATTTATGGATCTCATGAATCGAGTGTGCAAACCATATTTGGATAAGTTTATGATTGTCTATATTGACGATATACTAATTTATTCAAAGAACAAAAAGGAACATGAAGAACATCTTAAGGCAATTTTGGAATTGCTTAAGAAAGAGGAGTTGTATGCTAAGTTTTCTAAATGTGAATTTTGGATTCCCAAGGTACAATTTCTCGGCCAAGTGATTGATAGTCAAGGCATTCAGGTGGAATCCGCCAAGATTGAATCCATTAAAGATTGGGTGTCTCCTAAAACACCAACGGAGATTCGTCAATTTTTAGGTCTTGATGGGTATTACCGGAGGTTCATTGAAGGATTTTCGAAGATCGCCAAGTCAATGACCAAGCTTACTCAGAAAGGAGTTAAGTTCGATTGGGGTGACAAGGAGGAAGCCACCTTCCAGTTAATAAAGTAGAAGTTGTGTAGTGCGCCAATTCTGGCTCTACCTGAAGGAAGCGAGGATTTTGTGGTTTATTATGATGCTTCACATAAGGGATTGGGTGTTGTATTAATGCAAATGGAGAAAGTAATTGCTTATGCATCACGCCAATTAGAAATTTCTGAGAAAAATTATACGACTTGTGGAAACCATAGAGAGGGGGGTGAATACGTTTCCATTAAAAACTTTAAGATAAAGAATTACATCACTCTTCTATCGGCGGTCCCATATATATATGGGGGCCGCCAAGTATATCAAGGGCCGCCTGATTTATGGGACCGCCTCCAGAAGAGGTTTTTGGACTAGATCTTTTGTATCAAATCACCAATCAAGTTTGATGCAATATGAGAAGTGTCGATCATAGGTTTACAATAGCTAAAGCATATTCTAACAATATAACTACACTCACAATATTTAGCACAAAGAGCTACACAACTTTAACTAACAGGATATACACAACCATTCACACAATCATGAGTACAATGCAAGTATAAAAGTAAAGCGATAAATGTAAATAAATAAGTAAAGCGAAGGGTAAAAGAAAATGCAAACCGACACGATGATTTATAGTGGTTCGGTCACGAAGCTCCTCTTCGCCCTACTCCACTCCTCGAGTATCCAACTCGAGAGTTACTTCACTAATCAACAAGCTCCCTTTCGGCGGAGAAAACCTTATACCAAAGCTTACATTATTTTCCGACACTAAGCTAGATGTCGAGTTCTTCTTCGGGTACAACCAAACCCGTTATGTTTTATGGCCCAACATAACAAACCTTGTGTTTTATGGCCTAAACACATAAACCGCGTCGCTTACATTATTTTCTGACACTAAGCTAAATGTCGAGTCCTAATCTTAGCTAGAACCAATCTACCACTTCACCAATGTATTTTAAGGCCTAAAATACTAACCAACCCACAATCAACCCATCCAAATATATACATCATTTGGATCTACACACTACTAAAGATTGGAAGACATGGACTCGATCTATATGTAACAAATGTTACAAATGGACTAACTAGACTACATAACTTCGGATCTTGAAGATGACCGAAGTTCTTCTCTTGCACTTGAGGTGGAAACCCTGTCTCAATATTGTGATCGTGACCCTAGATTTGCGTCACATATCTAGCACTTCAGAAAGACTTTGGGTACTACCTGACATAGAGTATGCAATATCAATCTACTCACCGACGGACAAACGAGAGGACTATGCTAATCCTCGAGAATCTCGTGCTTATCTGCGATCGACTTCTACTCTATTTTTGGGTTAACCATCAGCCATTAGTCGAGTACTATATAATAGCTATCACCTAGCATTAAGTGGCTGCACCATTTTGAAGCACTTAAGGGTGAGGCGGAAAATGTCGTTCACCTGTGTTTGGGCATTGGACAAGTGCAACTCACCGGTCCAAGATATCTCAAAAAACTTCCAAAGATCATCCGATCAAGAAAAAATGCAAGCCACCTTGATTGACCAAAAGTGTTACCCAATCTAAACGATAGCCAATGATCTTCAATTGGGATAAAGGAGCGGTATGAGGCCCTTGGAAAAGGTGTCACATTTGCAAACGGGTAGTATAACCCGAGATGGGGTTTTAGTTTGTCATGGTTGTTTACTCAAGTTTGCGTGAGGAATTTACATACACTGACTTCTAAAAGCTGCAGCAGTCAGCAATACTTTATTATCCAACCTGAAAAAGTGCGCTAGCTAACCTTTCCTCCTTGGACGGCGCACTTATGAACAACTTCATTTGTCAAACATAAATTATAGACCGAATTAATGCGAGCGCTTTGAACGCGCGACCTATCCATTCACGGTTCATAAACTCCAAAGCCTGATTTACTTGAACTGAAAACCAATATGTCTTGCGCGGAACATACCACATCCCTCATCCTTCAAAAGACCCACCGTCTGTCAATGCCGCGTATTAAACTTTGAGGAAAGTGCTCCTCGATGGGCGACTAAACACACCGTGTTTTTTTCATTGTATCGGTCATAGAAGTTTCAATATTAGTATGTACCTTGCTTTTAATCTCATCATTAAGTAAATGCGTAAACCTAAACATTTCCAATGTAAACGCAACAAAAACAAGTAAAACTTTTACATCATCATTTTAAGTATATTTGATATATTAATACATTGTGTCATTTTATCTTTAATTGTTACTAAAGAGTTTAGCTTCGCTAAAATACGGCGAGCATTGCGCGGCAACCACCAAAACTTTCTACAGATACTTATACCCAATACCCAAAATTTATCAACAACTTCACAACTTTTATTATGCCAGCCAGTCACACAAAAAAACAACAGAGTCGTATACACTTAGAGAATACCTTATCTAAATAAAACTACAACATCATTCAAGTAATACATCAAATTTCTTTTCTTTATGCAAGCGATGCGAGAACACTATTACTTTCACCCTTAATTCCTGATAAACTCCATATGAAGGGACAAAAAAACAGTATTAACCAAGAAATGTGCAAGTTAGTAACATATATCCTGAATGTGGTTTATGTCCACTATCCATCCTTTTTTAACCCTTATTTTCCTACGCCCCCCCCTGTATATCCTGTTCTTTGTTTACCTCACATACACACCAAAGGTGAAATCTTAAAAACCAAACTAATCCCTCCCCTTTGACTATACTTTATATAACACACATCATTACAAATATACAACACACACTACAAACCACTTAAAAACACAACTCCATCTCTACTCTTTTTCTTATCTTTTGCCGTTATCTTAAACACCATCAACCATAAACAATTCTCACAACTATTTACTAATACAATAAACCTAAGATCATACTCTAATATATAAGATTGTAGCTTGTTGTGTTATTAAAGTTAATCAAAGGGAAGGCAAGATAGGGATTTATATGGATTATGTGACCTGTTAAAACTAGTTTATAATCTAAACAAAGTTTAGATTTATCTCTGTGTCATCACTCTCTCACATCATATAATCATCTAAAACCTTAAGAATCTTTACTTATATATTTTATGCATATATATATTCAGTAGTTAATCACCATTTATAAATTTTTTCACAATGTAAAACGATTTTTTACTTATCATGCTTTGATAAATTTCACATGTTTATAAATTAATTATTCTGTTCAAATGGAGTATAAGTGTTATACCATGTTGTAAGTGTAAAAAGTATATGATATAAACTAAGAATTAAAAGATTACTTAAGAAATTTAGCATTTAAAGTTTTTGAAGACTTGTTATCGGGACCTTTTGACTGCTACGAGAAGTCAAATAGACGAACGTCTCAATGGAACACAACACAAATACGTTAGAAAAATAAAACTACGAACAATACTCGACTTACTCGAACCCACCTTTACCAATTTCACTAGAATAATAAACTGAAAATTATAAATATGTTTCAACTAGACTCCCATGTAAACTAAATGAACTAATTAATATGATAGGGCATCAGGGAAGATCGAGGGGAATCGGGGTGTGGGTTGGGTTGTCTCTTCGTGCTGTGTGGGACAGGTTTTTCAGGCTAGTGGCGTTAGCGGGAGTGGAAGGGTGTGTGGTGAGGATTTTACAGTGGTGTATGGTTAGATATTTTATGTTTGTGGCGTGTAGTTTAAATGATGATGAGTTTTGTTATATATGGTATATGATCTCGATGATAGTATATCCAGTGTTTGGTAGAGTATATGAGGGTTAGTGTGGTATAGTTACATGTTGAGTGTATGTTTATATCTTATGAAGACACTACATTTGTATCAGCACTGAGAGAGAATATATCAGATGAGTGGATAGAAGTCTTTATCTAGCTTCTACTCTATGTTCTACATTATTCTATATCTGATGATAGAGCATTTAGCAAAGATAGTGATTAGAATGTATATCGAGCAGATGTGGAGTACAGTTGATCTCACTGACGTGATCAGTATTATGGTGGGTGTTGTCGGGTGCTGTGACTATAGGTAATTTGTTCTTTACTAGAAAATAACAGTAGCGCTGAAAGAACAATTCTTTAGAGGACTCAGTTCGTAGATGTCTTAGAGATGCGTTAATGAGGGATCTGTTGACAGTTTCTATCTTTCAGACTGCACTTCTATCGATTGTAGTGTCGTATTGTGTTTACTGTAATATGTGGTCATAGTAACAGTGTGGTGTCATTTCGTGTATGAGTGACTGGATTGTGTACACTTGTACTATATACTTATTGTAGAGTGACATATTAAGAGCGAGTGTAGGACTTGACAGAGGGTTCGTGTGGATGTGATACTATACATCTCTAGTCTGGACACTGAGCGATGTTAGTTGTCAGAGTTAGGGGTCTAATTGTGAGAGTTGAGGTTTTATAGACTGTTGGTGTGGGGGGTGTGAGAGGTGAATTGTGTAGTTATGGTTATGTGAGAGGTGAGTATGATGCTTACTGTAGTGATATATAGTTGTCTTGAAGTAGTACAGGCACAGTGATATGCGGTGGGTTGGGAGGAGTCCATATTGCGACAGTGTGGAGTAGAGATGGGAGTGTAGTTAGATGATGTAGATTGATGAGTGTTGATGTGGTGCTGAGGGTGGTGAAGGTTGTGGTTTGGTTTGTGGTACAATTAGTTCTCATGCGTGAAGGGTGTAATGGATGTGATTGCGTGGTGGGGAGTTTGGGGTTGGAGAGTTTGTTAGTTAGTTCTGAGTTACTTGTTTTAGTCTATGGTGAGTGTGAGGATGGGACGCTAGTGGAGACACACATTAGGATACATAGGTGGTTTTATGTATAGGTAAGTAGGATGAGGTGGATGTTTAGGTGGGTGGGCATGAGCACACATGACTTAGGATGTAATGGTGCATCAAAATGCGTATACATAGTGTGTGAGATTGGATGTAGATACTTAGATATTTGTACATATGATTAGAGTGGTCGGGTGTGAGAGATGCGATGAGTGTGCGAGTGAAGGATACTTAGAGAGTTGTGGTGATATGATGTAAGAGGGTATTGTATAGTGATGACTATATGAGGGTCTGTGATTGGGAGAGTCTAGATTCATGTGTAGGCGCGATTGGGGTGGTCTAACAAAGTGTTGATCATGGTGAGGTTACATGATGATATATAGTGGTTAAAGTGAATCTTGTTGGGATGCTTAGAGTTAAATGATATGTAGTCTAGGAGGTATATGTAGTACGGATGTTAAAAGAGATAAAAAGGTAAGAAAGGTTGATGAGACGAATTGAGGTTAGTATGTGTTTTGATTAGAGTTAGATGGATGTGTGTAAGATAACAATGTGGTGATTGTTTGTGTGTTTAGACAGAGGCATAGATATAAGAGGGTGACACGACACAAAGGTGCGTGAGAGAGTTCGTATTGACATTATAGTAGGTGAGTGCTAGGGAGGGGACAGAGGAGATGTCTAGTGTCGAGTGGGATAGGGAGTATGTCTAGACAGAGTAAGGTGCAATGTACAGATTAAGGTGCTGTCGGGTGAAGATATGGTATGGTATGAAGAGAAGACTCATAGTATGGGATTGATATATAGAGTTAGTAGGATATGGCGAGAGGAATGTTTCTTGATTGGTATAGTGTGTACTATTGAACGATAAATGGAGATTAATGTGAGGATATAAGTAATAACTATGATAGAATCTGTTATGTGTATGAGATGGGATATACGGATGATTGGGTGAGATTGTGCTGAGTAGTGTGAGATGACAGGAAGTGTTAGAGATTGACTACAGTTGGGATGTATATGTGTGGACATGTGGTGAATGTATTGTGTAGGGGAACTGAAGTTCGTATGTTATGGGATGTGTGTGATATAGCGGAGGTGTGGTTTACAGTTGGTGTGGCGGTGGGTTAGATTATTGGGTCATTGGACACTGAGGATATATTGTTTATGTGGTATTGACCAAGAGAGGGATGGATGAGTGATGTTGTGGTACGTTTGTAGTGTTGTTTGATGTTAAGAGAGTGATCATAGTGTGAGAGTGTGTGTGTGTGGAGGGAGAGGTGAGTGGAGGGGTAGGGAGGAGTTTAGATATGTGTAGGCGGGAGAGTATTATGGTTATGTTAGGAAGTGAGGGGTATTTTATTAGGGGGTTTGAATGAAGTGAAGACAGCTGAGATAGAAATTGTAGAAAGTTATATTAGAAGGGGTGTGGAGTTACAGAGTGTGTGTGGGTCTGGTAGTGTTGTATAAATTTAAATGTTGGAAGGGTAAATATGGGGGGTATTGATTATGGGAGTTGTAGAGTGAGAATTAGTTGAATTGAAGTGTTGTAAGTGAAGTTTTGTTGGGTATGGTATAATTTATTTTATATATGTTAATAATGGGGGTGGGGGTTTTTTGTTTTATATTTGAGGATTTAAATATAGAATTTTTAATAGAGGTTGAGGTTTAATTTGTTAGAGTTTGTAATGGATGGATTGTGAGGATGAGTGGGTGTGGTAAGGATTTGGGGGATGAGTGTATTGTTGTGTAGTTGTATTGAGGTGGGAGTTGTAAGTTGTGGTAATGGGTTGTGGTTGGGTATTGAGGGATGGGGAGAGTGGGTGTGTAGGGTGGTGTGGGGGGGTTTGGGAGTGTGAGGGGGGGTGTAGGAGTGTGTTGGTGGTGAGGTGTTGTTTGGTTGTGTATGGGATAGGGGTTGGTGTGATAAGTTATGGATTATTAGTGAGTTTTATTTGTTAGTATACAGGTCATTGTGAGATATGTATTATTGAGGTGTGTGATGTGTTGAATTGATGTTTGTGTTAAAGGGGAGAAAGAGAGGGTGGGTTGATGGGTTAGTGTGGGTAAGTTGGTTATTATTGTTTGGTGTGTTGGGTGGGTGGGGGGGGGGGGGGGCGGTGAGGGGGAGGGGTGTTGGGGGGGTGGGGGGGGAGGGGGGTGGGGGTGTGTGGGGGGGGGGTGAGGGGAGGGGAGGGGGAGGGGGGAGGGTTGGGGTGGGTGGGTTTGGTAGTTGGTGTAGGGAGTGGTGTGGGGGGGAGATTGGTTAGGAGGGGAGTAGTTGTAGTGTGGTTGTTGGTGGGTGTGGGAGGTTTGTGGGGTGGTGTGTGGTGTGTTGTGTGTGGTGTGTGAGGTGGGGGGGGAGGGGAGGGGGGGGTGAGGGGGGGGTATGTGTGTGTGGGGGGGGGGGGAAAACCCACCCAACCTAACTAGTTGAAACTACTAACCATGAACTATTAATAAAAGACAAATAAACCCTACGAATTATCCATCTTATTTTTTTGGCTTATTAAAAAATGGGGAAAAAATACAACAACTAAAACTACAAACTTATTAAAGAGCTAAATACCAAACAACTTTAATGAAAACACTATTCACTTTTACCACAGAATAAAGCTGGAAAATAAGCTGATGATTTCTGTCAATAGAAACAAGGGGTTTAGAGATTTGATTTGGATTTTAGCTCTAACATCTTAGTATCTAGGTGAAACTTTGAAACAAAAGAAGCTACTTGTGACATAAAATGTCATACCTAAAGGATTTTAACTAAAAGTAGCCTATGTAAACAAACCTTAGAAGAAAATTAAGATGAAAAAGTGAAAAGTTTTTATGAACTGTTTTTGAGCTTTTTTCTAATAAGCTAAAGAGCTTATTACTGAACTTTAGATTCTGAAATTTTGAGAATAAACTACTCTAACTATCTAAAATCAACCTAGATAAAAGGATTTTCAATTTATCAACTAGTTATGAAAATTCAAATTGCAATAAGATGAAATTCAAATAAGCTGATAGGCTACTTATGACAGAAAAATAATCTATGAGGTAAATGCTTAAAATAGAAAACTCAATATGAAAAGTATTAATCTAAGGGAATTCGTAAAGATTATTCTAAATTTCACAAAGAAATTTCTAGTATCTATTTTTGACTGCTCAAAGATAATGAAAATGGAGTAGCAAACCAACAATAATACTGTTGTTCAGTGCAAATGACCAAGATGCAAGTTCAAGGCTTAACTCTTGCACTGAGAATTTTTTTAACAAGCTAAAGTATGTATCTACATCATTGCTTTAAAAAACTTTAAACACTAATAAACAATGGGCTCTCTTATTGATCAAACAGTACTACACAATCTAAAATGCCCTGGTGCTAGAGAAAGTTTATTTAACTCTACACTTTGAAATCTAAGAACTAACTTCTTAAAATTTGTTTTAAAACTTTGTTATACAACCTAACTCACTGAATGAGATTAATTTACAAAGTAGAGTTGAACTTTAAGAGTCAAATACAGCTTATACCAAACACACCTTAAGCATGACTGTCAAAACTAGAAAGAGCTTAAAAAATCTATCTAAAGGCTAAAACATTTAAAATTTGTTTAGCTAAATCTATTAAAATGACCTACTTAAGCTTTTTAAACACTAAAAGTAACTTATCTTATTTGTAGATTAAGCTATTTACACTATTAGCTTATACTATTTACTAGTTATGACAGAAAAAAACTAGTAATATCTAACATGATTATAAACTAAGACAGAAAAAATAACTAACACAACTTCAGGCAAATTAACTAAATGAATATGATTTAAGCTTTAGAGTTTAGAAAAATAAGCAATATGATATAAGCTATAAATGCTAAAACATGAGATTTAGAAAGAGTAACCTGAAATTGAAGAGTCTTCACACCTTAAGCCTATCCAGATAAGAACTTAAGTTTCCTAATGGCACCTTGCCACTAAACCAGCTTAACAGCTAAAGAGCGTTACTAAGAGCTTATAACTCTGCAGCTTTCCAAGTAAGCATAATTTGAATTCAAATGGAGAACTTTAAACTAAATGAAGCAAAAACAGTATTTAAAAAGCTTTTACAAAGATTTAAACTAAATTGAGCTTAATAACAAAATAAGCTCAAAAGAGTCTTATTGAAAGCTTATTTGATGAAATTGAGCTTCAATAATTGAAATAGAAGAACACAAGTAACTGTAAACTGAAATGACATTACTAAAATTGTGGAGTACAAGATGACAAGAGAAGGTACAAGAGTCTTCAAAGCTTATTTAAAAGCTTGAAAGAAAAATTGCTTATAATTAAAAGAAATAAAAATTAGAAAAAAATTAAAAAAAACAAAAACTAACTACCTGAAACTTCTGTCTCTCATTTCTTTTATAGCTGCTAATGTTCTTGTTGTGCGTTGTTTTGTGAGAGCAAGACCAAAAAATCATCTAAACCGTCCACTAGGCCTTCGGGATTTGTGGGATTGCCAACTTGGCATGGGTTTAAGTGGAGGAGGAGGGAGGTGTTTGTTCATGGGGTTTTTGAGGTGCAGGGTAAAAAGGGTGAAGTTAAACCCGTGAGTGGGTTTTTTGTGTTTTAAAAATGGCGGGAAAAAAGGTTGTACGGGGGTTGGGGATAACAGGGTAATAGTTTTGGATTTTGCAATTTGAGCCCTTGATGTTATAGGTGGTTATTGGCACAATACGTCCTTATGGTTAAAAACATTTGGGGACTTGGCAAAACAAGTCCCCAAGAGTTATATAACTCTTTGCAAGGTTCGTCCTTGGTGTATACAAGTTTGGGGTGTTGGCAGAACTGCCCCCCCACTTGTTACTTTGAGTGAATTGCAAAATCGGCCCTTGTCTTCTTTTTTTCTCTTTTCTCTTATAAATATAAGTTTAAGGGTTTGGCAATTTCAACCCTTAAACTTATATTTCTTGATTTGTTGACTTTTTGGCTTCGGGGTTGACTTGGGTTGACTTTGACTTTGACCAGTTGACTTTTTGACTTGATTGACTTTTCGGCTTCGATTTGGCTTTGTCTTTCACAGTCTTTTCCATTCCAAGTCCGGTTTTGTCGTTTTGGCTTTGTTTTTCGTCCTTTTCTTAGTTATCCGTTCCTGCACAACACAATTGGCAAAACAAGCATATATTTGGCATTTTAAGTCCGTTTTTGGTTATTTTAGCTCGTTTTTAAAGGTAAAAGGTATGTGTAATTAAGCACATACCAAAATCCCCCATACTAAGGTATTGCCGTGTCCTCACGCAATGCTATGAAGTAAACATTTACGAAAACTAAGAATCTCAATCTCCCTCGACTAATAACTTTGAAAAGTAGCAAAGTGTTTGTCAAGGGAAACTAAAGAATCAAAAGCTTCGACAAGTCCCGTTTTTCCCCAATTTTTATTTTTTTTATTATTATTTTTTTTATTTGTACACTAACTATCCCTAATATTTTTGGATTTTTCTTTTTCTTTTCTCGACTACCTGTTTGACTTCCTTTATTTTATCAACATTGGGATCATAGAATGAGAAACGTCCATAGAATAATCTACGGATGTCCTGACGGATAAATTCATCGTCCCCGATTTTTCACTAACTCCAAACCAAGCAATTAAACAAGATCATTTGTCAAATATAAGTCTAAATGCTAAGCACTCATACTTATGACTTGTGAACTTTTAACTCCCAATCATGAATATATGATTTAAATGTGTGTACTCGTTTCAACTCAACCATAGATCAACTTATTTCCATAGTTGTAATTCGAGATGAATCACGACTCAAAGCAACAACTTATTAAGACCTTGTAACTTGATTTTAAAGAACGAGATTTTAACTGTAGAGCTTTTTGCAACATCTTTATCATTAATAACTCATCAGTTTCTATTCTAGGAATGCATTGTTTTAGTTGAACATCCTACCTAGGCCTCGCTCCCTGGTAAAGGATTTCACAACCAACGACCGATGTTCTTAGTTTTTGAAAACCCACCCCGTTTCTAGCGTAGGGGAAATCACAACAACCCACTTCTTCCTAATATGGTCTAAGGATTTTGTGTTTAGTTTGAAACCCTCCCTAGAACTCGCTTCCTGGTGAGGATATCACAACACACACACCATCCTTAGAAGTAAAGATTACTTATTTAACCCCACACTCCGTGGTTAGCGGATGGGATATCACGACACATCTTTTACTTGTTCCATATAATCAAATGTATCTTCATTTGGGGAGGGGGGCAAAATTTCAATATTCCATGCATTTTTGCAAACATACATCATTCATACATCTTTATGGCTTTTTAACTTTCAAAATTATTAAAAAAATCTTGCTTTAAAGAATAAGTTACAAATTTGAAGCTTTTCTAAAAACATTGATTGACTTAGTGAACTGAATTGGGTACGTAGGATTAGGCGGATTAGAACAAAGGAGAAAAAGCACACAAGTACTCATATATAAATTTTAAAAGAATCTTGCTCGCACATAAACTTATATTAACCTCTATCAATCTGTCTTCACCTTAATAAAATTCGAAGCAACCGAATCGTTCAACCTTAGCCAAGAAGTAAGTTGAGGAACTAGCTATGGCTCAACACGCCCTATCGAGTCAAAAAATATCTCATTCAATACCCATCAAGGAAGTCAAAACTGTGAAAAACACTTTATTTTTTTTTTTTTATTTTTTTTTATTTTTTTTTTTTTTGAAAATTTTTTTTATTTTTTTCATTTTTTTGGTATTTTTTGCAAAATTTGTGGTAAAAACGGGTTTACGTGATAAACAACGACTGCAGGCAAAAATCAAATCGAAGAACCCCTCCATACTAGAACGAAACATCGTCCTCGATTTTCAAAAGGGTTTCCTACTTAAATTCAAAGGCCGTTTATGAAGTGTGCCAAAAGATAAAACGTAGTTGATTAGATTGGAACGGATTCCCCAAATGAAGCTGAGGAAGTAAACTCATGTAATACTACAAGCACGAGAGTCTTCACAATCCGGGAAATTCCTGGACGATACAATACAAAAGCACACCAAACATGTACAAAACACAGGTAATGGAAAATGAGAAGCCTTCTCACAAAAAACAAACTTATAATTACTACTACTGAAAATCATGGGGTGTCCTCCCACTAAGCGCCTTGTATTTGGTTAACACGTGTCCACAAGCACGACTCGACCCCCGAATTTCATTGGTCCATGGGGAAGCAAGTGGAAGTAGAAATCAATCATCGACTTTTATTCCAAGCTGTTAGGTGTAAACAATAATTTCATTAAGAACCACTCCGTTTAAAACACCCGATAAACAAGAATGATAAATTGAGATTCCGGATCAAAAATGGTATCCTTCATCCTGTGTAGAGAAGATAAGGTGGAGGCGAACTGGATACTTAAAATGGAAGAAAAATCCGCATACTAATATAAGCGAAGAGAGGTTCACTTAAAAGTATGAAATCCGTATTCGCAGGGTGGATGGGGTTGGGTAAAACATTAGCACATGAACTCTTGTTTCACGTTGTTGGGAAATATTATTCACCACATCCATGAGTACAATTGCCCAGCCCGGGCTCAATCTTAAAGCAGACATGAACATACTCCGGTGGGAGATATGATGTGAGCAAGTCCATCGGCGATATCTCGCTCTTGATAAATCACTCCTTCGGCATGAGAAAATGGATCAATCGAAAGAACAAAGATAAACGAATCATATTTATAAAAAACAACATTGAGTAGTGGTACTGCACTACTCTTCTCTTTAAAATGATCAGTTATCAATGTATAAAGCTTGATAAAAGGAAGATATAACTCCTAATGAGTATGGGACTGCCACACATAAACTTCTATCTAGATTAAAGCGGAAAGTTTCAGATACGGGAAAAGAATTATCAAAGGTGTATTCCCTCCAAGAAAAGATAGGAATGTGGAGGTAGACTATCATAACTTCGGAAGATGGAGTAGGATTATCTCTTAATGAATCGAGCTTAGGCAATAAGAAGATATGACAATCAACAATTTATCACGAAGGATATCTCTTGATTGTTAAAAGAATGTCATCATCAATCCTCCAACATCCGGAACAACAATTTCTAAACCACCTCTAATCCTACGAACTCATCATCGTAGTTGATGCCTCGACATAATCGATTTTCCATAAGAATTCTTCATCACTTTGAAAGTAGAATCATCGGTTGGAATCGATGATAGTCTCATAATGTTCTTTGAAAGCTTCAAGAGGGGTAGGATTGTTACAAAGAGGCACATCACACCATACTGACGGGAATACCCCGGCTCACTTGGGATTGGGAACAATGTCCCAACACTAGACTTTAATGAATTCGTCCGATTCCGTTTCCGGAATAGTGGATCAAGATGCTCGTCCCCCATACATAGAGAGTTAACGGGTTCACGATTTTAAAACGGTGTGATTGCAAGGATGGCTTCGTCATCATCGTAGCAAATGAATCTTCAAGATCGATCTCTAGCCCGCTTGATCTTCCGCGATCGCTTTTTTTCTTCCTTCTTTTGTATAGCTTGATCAACAATTCACGTAAGGTTGCACATTTGTTTCATAAGCTTTAATTTGAGAATCCATAGAGGTCATTTTGAGAATTGAAGATTGGATGATTGAACGGTATATTGCGGGTTGAATTTTAGGTCAAAACCAAAAGAATTAATATCATAGCAAGAATTTTGCTTATGATAATATCAACATTCATTGTGTTGACATTGGAAGGTTTCAATTGAGGACCCCGTAATTTTTCACACAAAGATATTGTTGTGGAAAACTCGGTGAAGTTTGTGAAAATAATCAAAAGTCTTGATTGAAACATGTCCTGATTGTAGACAAACGGAAACTTGAGGTTGACAATCGTAACCGTAGTGGAGAATCGTACCACAAACTCACGAGAGTATGGTACGCATAGTTTTTGTGAGGATGTGTTTGCACACTGGAGAATCGTTAGAAGAGTATGGAGTTGAAACGTGATTTGTGTTCATTCCACTTTACAATAAAAACAAACTCCATTGTATTCATTCAACCAGCACATTGCAATGATCCAAGAAGGACATTGTATGTTGCAACTTTGCAAAGTTTTGTAGGGGCTCATCATGTTTGATTTTTGCATGTTTACGGAATATATAGATAATCGAACATTCTGAGGTACAATATAACCGTAATGACACCTTTCCCACAAGACTTACAAGTGCAATTGTCGACCAAAAAGATATCCATCTAACTAATCACCGTAAGACTCGTGCCCAACAATGTCAATGTATGAGGACTTGGTGAGAATATTTTACCGGTGTCATGATTTCCAAACGACTGGCTGCTTGAGGAGCATTTAACAACGTTGGTATTGTCATCGGATGACTCTAAGTGTACTTGGTAAGTCTTGAAGGACATCCTCGAATGTCTTTTGTATTATAGCACATCTTTGACAATGAAAACCAGGAATTGGGACCCACAATTGAGACAAGAATTTTTCAATTTTAAAGGAACGTTGAGACGATCGGGTATTGAACAGATCTTGTCTCCAAGACCTCCCATTTGAACCAAGCCACATTTTAAATGTAACAAACTTCCAACATAGAAGATCACATCTTTAATCGCGTAAATCGGATTCAAACGATAATCGAATGCGTTCATAAGAATTAAACATGAAGATGGATAAGAAAAGAAATAAAGATACGAAGAAAAAGAAGATTATTTTTTTTGGTTTTCCATTATTCACAATTTATTTTAACGGACAAAAGGATAAGACAACTTAAACCAAATAATCTACTTACTTCACGGTAGCTCTCAAAAAGATAAACGCACAGGTGAGCGGAGGAGTAGGAATAGCGCGAAGCTTATTTCTCCTTTCGGGTCGTAGTTCCTAGGAACAACCCTCCTTATACCCACTTTATAGTTTGTTTAACTTTCAAAGGTGAGCCGTACCTCGCAAGAGACACAAAAGGCAAGTTTTTAAATCTTTTGTTCGAGTTGGGAACCAACAAGTTCACCGGAACTTATTATGATAATACCTCAGTTGAGAATATTATATTTTGGTATTTTACCAATTTGTGAATTTTATTTTCTTTTTTATGGACAATTTTTTTTTTTTTTTGGTTTTTCTTTGGTTTTTATCTGATAATTATACTAAAAGAAATGAAAAATATTTTTGTACTTTTTTATATTTTTATAATAAAAGAAAATATTCACAGTTTTAAACACAATTGATCAACGTAACGATAAACGGTTGCACAGCCTCCCCGGCAACGGCGCCAAAAATTGATCGTGCCGGATTCACACCGTAAATATATATAATATATAATAAAATATAAAATATATATCTAAGTGTAAAAACCAGCAATCAATGATACCGAGAAGTAGTATAGAGCTTTCCCGGGTCGTAAATCCCCAACGAGGCTGGAATGGTAAATCGATACGATCGAAGATTTGAGTTTGAAGGAAGGAATGAGTTTGGGAAGTTGAAAAAGTCAAATTAGATAATAACGTGAACTAAAACGTATTAAGAAAAACCAGTAGAAATTATGAAATTAACTAGAAAAACGAAGGCCCCGAATCCCGAAACAAAAGGGGAAACCTAAATCTTTAAAATAAGTCCTACGAGAAATGTTTCGTTCTAAACTACTCTATGGACCAAATAACGAAGAATGAAAAAGACTAGACCGAAAACGGAGTTCGTTTGACCCAAAAACGAGTCAAAACAAAATCCCGTACCCGGACCCGTTCTTTAAAAAGTAAAAAGTTGTAAAAATGACCCTACGAAAAATTTTATATTTTTCCTACAAACTAGAATGATTAGAAGAAAATTTTCTAAAAAAGCAAAATATTTTTTTGATAATTTTTGTATTTTTTATGAATTAAATAAACTTTTATCTAAATTAAATTATAAAAAATATTAAATGATTACTAAAAATTCTGAAAAATTTACAAAAATTACTTTACAACTTAAAGTTTCTACGAAAAATAACAAACAAAAATAAGCTACAGAAATAAGCCCGAAAATAAGCTTAACAGCTTTATAAGCTTATAAGTCACAAATGTACATAAATACCAAGTGCCTTGGGTCTTTAACGAAAAAGACCCAAGGGCGCAGTGGTAAGTATGT
The DNA here is from genome assembly GCA_026074375.1 of Tanacetum coccineum. Taxonomy (NCBI): domain Eukaryota; kingdom Viridiplantae; phylum Streptophyta; class Magnoliopsida; order Asterales; family Asteraceae; genus Tanacetum; species Tanacetum coccineum. The sequence goes on from BQNB010072073.1 coordinate 18,194, forward strand.
TTGTAAAAGGGGGTTTGTATCGAGAGGTCCCGGGTTCGAGTCTTGCTCACCCGGGCCTCTTGTCTTTCCCCCTTTTTTATTTTTTTTGCAAACTCTAGGGTAGGAATTGTAATAAACTAAAGTAAAGGGTAGGCGGGCGAATTTTGGGAAATTTACACTCTAGTTGAAACGACTAACCTTGAACTATTAAGAAATGACAGAATAAACCCTACGATTTCAGCTTATTTTTTGGCTTATTAAAAAATGAGAATTAGCAAAAACTTAAAACTACAAACTTATTAAAGAGCTTAATCCTAACAACTTTAATGAAAACACTTTTCACTTTTAACCACAGAATAAGCTGGAAAATAAGCTGTATGATTTCTGTCACAGAAACTAGGGGTTTAGAGAGCTTTTTGGATTTTAGCTTCTAACTAGCTTATTTCTAGGTGAAACTTTGAAACAAAAGAAGCTAATTGTGACTTAAAATGTATACTAAAGGATTTTAAACTAAAAGTAGCCTAGTGTTAACAAACTTAGAAAGAAAATTAAGATGAAAAAGTGAAAAGTTTTTATGAATTGTTTTTGAGCTTTTTTCTAATAAGCTAAAGAGCTTATTACTGAACTTTAGATTCTGAAATTTTGAGAATAAACTACTCTAACTATCTAAAATCAACCTAGATAAAAGGATTTTCAATTTATCAACTAGAAATGAAAATTCAAATTGCAATAAGATGAGATTCAAATAAGCTGATAAGCTACTTTTGACAGAAAATTAAGCTAGAGTAAATGCTTAAAATTGAAAACTAAATGATGAAAAGTATTAAGCTAATGGAATTCTAAAATTATGCTAAATTCTAAAGTCTAGTATCTATTTTTGAATGCTCAAAGATAATGAGAAAATGGAGTAGCAACAACAGTTAATACTGTTGTTGCTGGTGCAAATGACCAAGAGTGCAAGTTCAAGCTTAACTCTTGCACTGAGAATTTTTTAACCAACTAAATGTATGTATCTAAGTCTTGCTTTAAAAACTTTAAACTCTATAAAACCATGACTCTCTTTTGATCAAACAGTACTACACAATCTATAATGCCCTGGTGCTAGTGAAGAGTTTTTTAAACTCTACACTTTGAAATTCTAAGAACTAACTTCTAAAATTTGTTTAAAACTTTGTTATACAACCTAACTCAGCTGAATGATATGATTTGACAAAGTAGAGTTGACTTTAAGAGTCAATTTAAGCTTATACCAAACACACCTTAAGCATGACTGTCAAAACTAGAAAGAGCTTAAAATCTATCTAAAGGCTAAAACAGTTTAAACTTTTTAGCTACTTCTATTTAAAATGACCTACTTAAGCTTTTTAAACACTAAAAGTACTAGCTTATTTGTAGGATTAAGCTAGTTACTCTATTAGCTTATACTATTACTAGTTATGACAGAATTAAACTAGTAAATTCTAACTTGATTTTAAACTAAGACAGAATATAACTAACACAACTTCAGGCTAATTAAGCTAAATGAATATGATTTAAGCATTAGAGTTTAGAAAAATAAGCAATATGATATAAGCTATAAATGCTAAAACATGAGATTTAGAAAGAGTAACCTGAAATTGAAGAGTCTTCACACTTAAGCTATCCAAGTGAAGAAGCTTAAGTGTTCCTAGATGGCACCTTGCCTCTAAACCAGCTTAATAAGCTAAATGAGCTTATAAGAGCTTATAACTCCTTGTAGCTTCCAAAGTAAGCTTAATTTGAATTCAAATGAGAACTTTTAAACTAAATGAGCTAAAAACAGTATTTAAAAGCTTTTACAAAGATTTAAACTAAATTTGAGCTTAATAACAAGAATAAGCTCAAAAGAGCTTATTGAAAGCTTATTTGATGAAATTGACTTCAAATTGAAATAGAAGAACACAAGTAACTTGTAAACTGAATGATATTACTAAAATTGTGGAGTACAAGATGGACAAGAGAAGGTACAAGAGCTTAAAGCTTATTTAAAAAGCTTGAAAGAAAAATTGCTTAAAATTGAAGAAATACAAATTGAAAAATTAAAAACAGAAAACTAACTACTTTTGAAACTTCTGTCTTCTCTTTCTTTTTATAGGCTGCTAATGTGCTTGTTGTGCTTGTTTTGTGAGAGCAAGACCAAAAAATCATCTAAACCGTCCACTAGGCCTTCGGGATTTGTGGATGCCCAACATGGCATTGGTCTAAGTGGAGGAGGGGGGAGGTGGTTTGTTCAAGGGGTTTTTGAGTGCAGGGTAAAAAGGGAGAAGTTAAACCCGTGAGTGGTGTTTTTTAGATGTTTTTAAAAATGGCGTGAAAAAAGGTTGTACGGGTGTTGGGATGACGAGGGTAATAGTTTAGAGATTTTGCAAAAATTGGCCCTTGATGGTTATAGGTGTTATTTCACAGATACTTCCTATGGTTATTATAACCATTGGGACTTTGGCAAAAAACAAGTTCCCCAGAGTTTATATAACTCTTTTCAAGGTCGTCCTTTGGTGTAAACAAGTTTGATGGGTTTCAGAACAGCCCCCCCACTTGTTACTTTGCGTGAATTGCAAAATCGCCCTTGTCTTCTTTTTATCTCTGTTTCTCTTAATAAATAAAAGTTTAAGGGTTTGGCAATTTCACCCATAAACTTATATTTCTTGATTTGTTGATTTTTTGGCTCGGGGTTGACTGGGTTGACTTTTGACCTTGACCAATTGACTGTTTCTGTTGACTTTTGACTTTATTGACTTCCGGCTTCGATTTGGCATTTGTCTTTCACAGTCTTTTCCATTCCGAGGTCTGGTTTTGTCGTTTTGGCTTTGTTTTTTCGTCCTTTTCTTATATATCCGTTCCTGCACAACACTATTGGCAAACCATGGCATATATTTGTGCATATTTAAGTCCGTTTTTGTTTATTTATAGCTCGTTTAAAGGTCCGAGGTATGTGTATTTAGCACATACCAATAATCCCGAAAGGTGATGTGTAAAGTAATCACTACCCGAAAGTTGTGATTCCTATAAAGGACTCAAATTTCTTCTCTTCCTAAATAGATGGAAAATGAACCCGAGGTGACAAGGATACAGTGCAACCACAGCACGACAACATCCAACCTCCGGTGGTCCAAATTAATGACCAAATTGGTGAGCCCGTTGTTGCTTCAAAAACTAAACCAACATTGCCTTATCCTTCAAGGGCCAACAAAGAGAAGTTCCGTGAAAAAGATGATCTTCTAGCTTTAAAATTTATGGAGATTTTTTAGAATCTCCATTTCGAGCTAAGTTTTGTGGTCGTTGATTACGTTGCCGATCCTCGGGTTCCCCTAATTCTAGGAAGACCTTTCTTGAGAACGGCACGTACCTTGATAGATGTTCACGGTGAACAAATGACCCTTAGACATGATGACCAATCCGTTGACCTTCAAGTTGTGATACTATAGACTTATCTTCCTACAAATATCATTGATCAGGTTAACCGAGTCGATTTTAATGACGATTGCTTTGAAGAATATGTTCTAAGAGAGTACTTGAAATTTCTGAAAGTGGCAATCCCACTTCCCCTTCGGACCTTATGATCGATTCTCGCTCTCCATCTTTCACTCCCTTCGGAGGAAGTGATTTTCTAATGGAAGAGATCGATGCATTTCTTGAACACGATGATTCAATACCACCGGGTGTTGATGGCATCTATGATTCTAGGAAGAACTGTTTACCTTTAGGAATTGGTTTAAGTGTGATCAATAATGACCCAAATCTCCCCCTCTCCAGTTTGTGAAATTAATAGCCTGAAACGATTCAATCTTCAGACTGAATATCCTCCCGACCTAGAACTCAAAGACTTACCATCCCATCTGAGAATGCGTTTCTGGAGGAGATGACAAATTTACCCGTCATAATCGCTAAAACTTGAAAGATGAGGATTAAAACAGCCCTGATCAATGGTTCTTAACCACATAAAGCATGCCATAGCTTGGAAGATTTATGATATTGAAAGGGACAATCAACAGTTTTGTCACCCATAAGATTTTGATTGGTGGAAGAATTCCAACCGTAGATCAACATTTAGAGAAGGGTTAACCCCAAAATCCATGAGGGCATTAAGAAGAAGTTAACAAACTTCTTGAGTGCTGGGTTAATTTACACCTATACTCTGACAGTCCTTGGGTAAGCCCGATTCATTTGTCCCCTAAGAAGGGAGGCATAATCGTGAAAAAATGAAGAAAATGAAGATTTAATACCCACTAGGTAGGTTACGGGATGGGCGAGTTTGTGCATCGACTACCAAACTCAACGATGCAACTCGTAAAGACCATTTCCCCATAGCCATTTATGGATCAATGCTTGAAAGATTAGCCGTAAATGAAGTACGTAATGCTTTTGGACGGAATCTCCGCTATTTTCATATCCGATTGACCTCGATTTGATCAAGAAAAGACTACCTTCACCTGCCCTTACGGACATTTACCTATCTTTGCAAGCCTTTTGGTTTATACAATGCGCCGGCACTTTCCAAAGGTGTATGGTTTGCCAATCTTTCACGATATGATGAGAAAACCATGGAAGATCTTCATGATATTTTCTCGGTCTTCGGAATCTTTCTCCTCTTGCCTTTCCGCTTTATAACAAAATTCTCCAAAGGAGTGAAGACACCAATCTTGTCTAATTGAAAAAAGTGCACTATGGTTAAGGAAGCATAGGTCCTTGAGCCATAAGATTTCAAAGACCTGGGATAGAGGTTGATAGGCAAAATTTATTCATTGCAAAATAGCCTCATCCCACTATCGTGAAGGGTATTAGGAGTTTTCTAGGTCATGCCGGATTCTACCGACGATTATTCAGGATTTTTCCAAAATCGCCCAGCCAAAACCCAACCCCGTTGAAAAAATAAACTTCGTTAATCTTCTCTGAAGGAATGCATCGAAGCTTTTATACCCAAAGTTGAAGTGAACCAGGCTCCCAAATCAGAATGCCCCCCGAAAATTTATTGGACTTGCCCTTTGAAATCATAGTCGAAGCAAGTGATTTTGCTGTAGGGCAGTCTAGGACAACGTAAGACCAAGCACTCCAGCCGATACTACTAGGCAAGCAAAACCTGACCGAGGCTCAAGCACATTACACTACAACTAAAAAAAAGAATTACTTGCCGAGTGAATGGCTATTCGAGAAAATTCTGTCCATATATTGTCTTGTCTAAAAGCATAATGTATACGAACCATTCGGCTCTCAAGTATCTGCTCGCTAAGCAGGATGCTAAGCTAAGATTGCTCCGGTAGATTTTGCTGCTCCAAGAATTTGATGTCGTTATCCGTGATAAAAAATGAGCAAAAAATCTCGCCGCCGACCACCTTTCTAGACTTGAAAATCCCCATCAAAGTAAGCTCGAGAAAAAGGAAATTACGAAAACATTTCCTCTCGAGACACTTGGGATAGTTACATTTCGTAGTGATGATAATGCCCCATGGTTTGCCGATTTTGCAAACTACCATGCGGGAAATTTTGTGATCAAAGGGATGTCGTCTCAGCAGAAAAGAAAGTTTTTCAAAGACGTCAAACACTACTTTTGGGACGACCCCTTCTTGTTTAAGATATGTACGAATCAAGTGATCCGGCGGTGTGTGCACGGCAAGGAGGCTTTCGACATCCTCAAAGCCTGCCATAATGGACCCACGGGGGGACATCATGGTGCAAATCTCACTGCCAAAAAGATCTTTGATGCAGGTTTCTTTTGGCCCACAATTTACAAAGATGCCCATGAGTTGGTTAAAAACTGCGACTCGTGCCAGCGTCAAGGAAAAATATCAACAACGTATTAGATGCCTCAAAATTCATCCAGTTATGTGCAATCTTTGACTTTTGGGGCATTGACTTCATGGGGCCGTTCCCGTCTTCAAGAGGGAACAAATATATTCTCGTAGCCGTCGATTACTTGTCAAAATGTGTTGAAGCAAAAGCGCTCCCGCACCAATGACCCCTGATTGTTTGCAAATTTCTCAATCTCTCTTCGCCAGATTCGTTGCTCCTCGTGCAATCCGTAATGTATCTGCGGAACCGCCATTTTGCAATGACCAGTTTTGCAAAGTCATGCTCAAATATGGAGTTTACTCATCGACCTCCACGCAAAAATCACCCACAAACAAGTGTGGCAATTGAGGTATCTAATCGTAGGCTTGAAAAAATACTTGAAAGTACCGTAAGGCTGAGAACCGTGCCTCTTGGTCGGATAACTAGATACCGCACTTTTGGGCCTTCCGCACAACTTTCAAAACAACTCTGGTGTACTCCATACAAGCTAGTGTACGGAAAGGCATGTCATCTACCGATTGAGCTGGAGCACAAAGCCTATTGGGCTTTAAAACATGCAAACTTTGACCTAATGACCGCGGGCGATCACCGGAAGATTCAACTCAATGAGCTAAATAAACTTCGTGATCATGCCTATGAAAACTCTTTGATCTATAAAAGAGAAAACCAAGAAATCCTGACACCAATATCAAAAACCGCTTTTTTCAACGTCAGTGATCGAGTCCTCCTCTTTAACTCTAGATTGAAGATTTTCTCGGGCAAGCTTAAGACCCGCTGGAGTAGACCATTCACTGTAACCCAAGTCTTTCCATATGGCACTATCGAGTTATCCCAAAACTCCATGCCAAACTTCAAAGTGAATGGTCATCGTTTGAAGCACTACTTTGGAGGGGACGTACCGCAATTGGTAGCTCCGGATCTCCAGACTTTCCCCATGGACCAATGAATTCGGGGACGGGTCAAGCATAGTGACCTTAAACAAGCGCTTCGTAGGAGGCAACCCATGCTTATCCTTCTATCTTCTTTCTATTTTCTTCTAACTGTGTGACGTGAGGAGGTGTGCCTCTTCCATTTCTCGTATACTTGTGTTTTTGTGTTTTATTTGTCCAGGATGTCCTGGATTTTGAAGCCTCTCATGCTCGCGGTTTTTGTCCTCCGATCACAAGAGCTTCACATCCTCAGCTTCATTTGGGAATCCAATATCCAAATCTAATCGACTAACGTTTTATCTTTTGGCACACTTAATAAACGGCCTTAGATTTACGTAGATACCCCCTTTTAAAACATCAAGGACGATGTTTAGTTCTAGTATGGGGGGAATCTTCGATTTAATTTTGCCTGCAGCTGTTGTTGTCACGTAATCCCGTTTTTATCACCAAAATTTTGCAAAAATACCAAAAAAATGAAAAAATTTAAAAATTTTCAAAAATAAAATAAGTGTTTTGTCACAGTTTTGACTTTTCTAATGGGTAGATGAAAATAAATTTTGACTCGATCAAGCGTGTTGAGCTCTTAGCTTGTTCCTTAACTTTTAGACTAAGCGTTCGCGGATTGTAAAATTAGTAAAAAACGAAAAATGATAGTGTTGTTTACAAATAAGATGCTAAACAAAGATTAGTTGGATATCTTAAAAGCTTATGAGTGTAACTTGTCGCCTTTTCTCCCCGAAGCTCTTAACCTGAGTAATAAACGTGCCTAATTTTGCTTTAACTTTAAACTGACATTTTCTAAAAAGAAGCTCTTTCAGAAACAAAAATATTCATCTTAGTTCAACTGTATACTTGAGTTTCTAAAACAAAATTTTTTCTATTACGAAAAATATGTTAAAAAAATGAAAAAATGAAAAAAAAATGAAAAAATGAAAAATGAATGATGAAAAATATAAACTGTGGGCTGATAAAGGTTTACTGCATCTTGTCGACTCACAACCGATGTTGCAGTCTTCAAAACAAAGCCCATAGTGAGATAATAAATGGCAAAGTGCATTCTTAAGTATTATCAATAAGAAACTGTCGTCAGACTAAGTCACTACATCTTGTCGGAGGCGTGGCCGATGTTGTAGTCATATAAATGATGACAGTATTATAAGTATATAGCAATAAATGAAAATTTAATGGTTAAGATTTCTTTTTCTAAACTCAAAGTATAATGTTAAACTAAGAATAACTTGCTTTAAGACTTCAAAAGTTGTTGGTTGCCGTCGATAGATTATTTTGATTAAGTATGCTCCGTGGGGTGTCAAAAACCTGGGCACTTAGCTGACGAGGCTGGGACGTTCTGAGAAGAAAGATCACTACATGGAATAGTCACACCAATGAGATCACCAGTGTTGGTAAAATAAAGGAAGTCAAACAGGTAGTTAAGAAAAGAAAAGGAAAATCTAAAAATATTAGGGATAGTTAGTGTACATATAAAAAATGGTGAAAACAGGACTTGTCGAAGCTTTTGATTCTTTGATTCCCCTTGACGAACACTTAGTTACTTTTCGAGGTTATTAGTCAAGGGGGATTGAGATTCTTGGTTTTCTTAAGTGTTTACTTCATAACATTGCGTAAGGACACGGCAATATCTTAGTATGGGGGATTTTGATATGTGCTTAATTACACATACCATTTTCCTTCAAAAACGGACTTAAATGACTAAAAACGTACCAAAAATACATTGTATTTGTATGTTTTGCATTTGTATTGTGTAGGAAACGGATATTCAAGAAAAGGACAAAAACAAAGCTAAAAACGACAAAACCGAGCACGAGAATGAAAAGAGCGTGAAAAGAAGCCAAAGTCAACCCCGACAAAGTAAAGTCAAGTCAAAGTCAAAGGAAATACAACTTCAGGGACTAAAGTTGTCAAGTTATCAAACTTGAATTCCAAGGATTTAAAGTGCAAAAAGGGTATTAATAACTTCAAGGGCTAAATCTGCCAAGCCCTTAAAGTTATACATCACAAGGAATTGTCTTGCAAGACTACTTATAACTTGGAGGGGCTGTTTCTGACAATTCTACAAAGTTTATGCCACAAGGACTAGTTTTGCATTAATACTTATATGGTTGAGGGGCCAAAGTTGGTAACACACCAAACTTTACCCTGTATTCTCCCAACCAAATTTCCCACCAAAATAACCCAGGACAACTCACGGGTTGTCTTCCCTACTTTTACCCTGCAACTCCTAAAAGCCTCAATGGGTAAAACCCTCACACCCTCTCCACTAAAACCCTAGTCACAAGATGCCTTGCCATGTTGGCAATCCCACTCTTTCCAAGCTAATCCAACGTCAGGTATGAGATCAAGAAAGCACAAGTGAATTCAATGGCCAAGATTGAAGCTTCAAAACCTTCTTACAAACAAAAGCACAACTCAGTTCTCTCTCAAAGAAAGCACAAGAAAGAGATGAATAGAAGACCTAGAATGCTCTCTAGCTTAGTATAAATAGGACATATTGTAAGCCTTCAAAGGCATCACTCATTTTACTTTTCAATCAACTAATTTTCAAATTTCTTTTAGTTTTATTTACTTTAAACCTTTTAATTTTCAATATTGTAATATTTTTCTAAGTAATCAAAGTTTGAGGTATTTTAAGTTAAAAGCTTGTCTTTAAGTTTCATGTTCTAAAAGCCTTGTTTAAGCTCATTTAAGCTCATTGTTAACTTGTATAACTTGTTTTCAGAAAACCTTAAAAAATGTGTTAAGAATCCTAAGAAATCACAAAAATAAGCTCACCCCTCAATTATCTCAGCTGAATATGGAAGATAAGCTTATAATGGAAGAGCTTATAGACCTACTAGCTTGTCTTCTGACAAGCTAGAGCTTGTAGATTGCTTAATCTGCCCTGTTTTGAGCAAGGGTGTTGTAAGACTCTATTTTCAAATTTTTGGCTTATTAACTATAGCATTGCTTATTTGTGGCTTATTTCTATATTTACTTGCTTATTAGTGTTAATGTATGCTTAATTATCTTTAGTTTAAGTTTTTGAATCAATTATTCATGCTTGATCTTTTAATTTGTCATTTTTAGTTAAAACTGTCATTTGCTTATTGAGCTTATTTGAGTGCTTGATGTCTGTTGATACTTGCTCATTAATGCTTAAAATGTTCATATGATAATCTGTTTTTAAAAGCCTTAGCTTAAATCTCTTGGAAACAGTCTTAAAATGGATTTCATTTTCTTAAAGGGGTGTTTGGGTTAAGACTCAAAGTAGGTCAATTGGTGTCAAAACCACTTGGGTCATTTTGACCAGATTGCATAACCATTTTTAGTTAGTATAAATTAGTTTTTATAGGTTTTGAGAGTTTAAAATTTGGTTTTAAGGTTTTTATAAACCACCCTTTGAATCTGTGGTGACAGAATTGATTCAAAGGGCTTTGTTGGATTAAGCTTGTTAATAACAGCTTTTGAGTCTCATTTTTGTATCCATTTGGTGTCTAATTGGAGTAGTCAAAGTGTCTTTGTGGTTTACTAAGTTTATTCAAAAACCTGTCAAACTCTTGAGTCAAGTTTTCATTGTTTAAAAGTAGCTTTTTGATTCTCAATTTTTAGTTGGTGAAAAATGTTTTTAGCTTTTGAATCTTTGAGCACAAGCTCATTAGGGGCTAGTCTCAATATGTTTTAGCTTAGTTTTCTATCTGAAGCTTCTTTGGTGGCTTATCTCAAGGGCTGCACTTAGCCCTTTGAGTCTGCCATAATCCCCAAAAAGGGTGCCCTGGTGCAAAGGGCCATTTTCTCAGCCCTTTTAAGCTGCTCATTTGCTTATCATTTTGATTGTATTTAGCATTTTTAGAAAGCTCTTAGGCTGAGTTTTAAGCTTGTTTAAGCTCAGCCATTGAGACCCACTCTAAAGGGTTTAAAAATAAGCCCCAAAGGTGGCCCTCAAGGCTGTTTGGCCTGTAGTTTGAGCCTCTTGGCTTATTTGCTTATTTGGGCTTTTCTGTCTGTTTTATTTGCTTAATTTAGGTCATGTATGCTTATTAGGTGTAGCTAAACCCCCTTTGTTAGCTTATTTGTCAATACAAAGTGCTCATTAGTTTTTTTAAAAGCCCAACAACTTAAAAGTGACTCTAGCAGTACTAACTCTTAAGTTAGTACTGCTGAGAGTTTTAAGCCAATGTCTGGCTTATTTGGCTTATTCCAATTGCTCATTTTGTCCCCTCGTGCTTATTAGGAGTAGAATAGTGCTTGTCCTAGCTTATTTGCCTTTTTAGTAGTTTAATAGTCCTTAAAAAGCCATTCATTTCAGCTCTTTTTTAGACATAGCCTTTTAAGTGTTCTGCCAGCTTTTAGGAGCTTATTTGAGGGCTTATTTGTGGTTAAAAAAATAAAGAGTTTTTGTTAAAAGTGCTTATTTACAAGTATTTAAGACTTGTGTAAAAAAAGTTTGAAAAAAAAAGATAAAAGGGAAGGTGGAAGTCTCAAGTGAGCATGGCTCGAACCTGAGACCTCTACACCCTCAACCTTTCATACCACACACACTACCGCTGCGCCCTTGGGACTTCTTCGTTATAGTCCCAAGTGGTTAGGTATTTAAGGGCTTTTTAGCCCGTTTGCCTTATAAGCCCGTTTGGCTTATTTCCAGCTTATTGGAATAAGCTGGTTCGTCCAATTTATTTTTCATAGATTCTGTTTCACCTAAGCTATTTTCTATAATTTTTATAGAATTTTATAAATTAGTTTAGTATTTTTTATAATTTATTTAGATTAAAAACTTAAATAATTCATAAAAATTAAAATAATAATTAAAAAAACATAAATCTTTTTTTAAAATTTTTATTTTTTCATATAGTATCTAGGAACAATATAAATGTTTTCGTAGGGTCATTTTTGGAAAAGTTTGTTTTTTAAAGAACGGGATTCGTTCCCGTTCTCGTTTCTTCTCGTTTTTAACTCAAATCAACTCCGTTTTTAGTCTAGTATTTTTTAAACTTCCTTTTTAGTCACTTAGGACCCATTAAAAGTTAAAAAATCATTTTAAGATTAAAATTGAATAATTTAGGTTTTTAGCTCGCGTTTTTAAAGTTCCGTTCTTGTTTTTAGGTTTAAATAACTTTCTGTTATCATTTTTAGGTTTACCTTGATTGTTTTTGCATTTTTAATTGTAGTGATAGAAAAACCAATCATAACCTCGTTCCATTCAAACATCGATTATCAATTCGTCATTTGACTTTCAATTGCACACCTCGTTGGGACATAACGACCCGGGAAATCAAACTTCCGGATATATATTGATTCTATTTGTGAATTTTGACTTTTTGCCTTGGTCAAGGGCAATTGGTTGCGATTTGCCTAGTATTATATATATACTATCAATCGAATCTATTTTTGGCGCCGCTGCCGGGGAGGCTGTGAAACGATTATCGTAACGTTTGATAATTTGTGGTTGAATTTGTGAATATTTCTTCTATTTTTATAAAAATATAAAAATATTTTTCATTTTCTTTTATTAGTATAATTATCATATAAAAACAAAAGAAAAATCAAAAAGATAAAAAAAAATTCCATAAAAAGAAATAAATTCACCAAGTTTGGTAAAAGAACACCAACATATAATACTTTCCATTGAAGTATTATCCATCAATAAATTCCCAAACAAAAAATTCAAAAACTTGTCATTTGTGTCGCTTACGACGTACGGCTCACCTTGAAAAGTTAAACAAGCTATAAAGTGGGTATAAGGCGGGTTGTTCCGAGGAACTACGACCCTAAAGGAGAAAGGTTCTTAAAAGCACCGTGCTTTCCTTCTCCTCCGCTCACCTGTGCGTTTATCTTTTTAAGAGCTACCGTGAAGTAAGTCGATTATTTGGTTGAAGTTGTCCTATCTCGTTGTCCGTTAAAATAAATTGTGAATAGATTATTGAAAAACCAAAAAAAAAAAATTAGTATAAATTTTCTTCTTTATTCTTTAGTGCATGCGCACCGTCGACAACAACAAGTCACACCGACTTTTGTTGAACCATTTGATCTTGAGAAACCTAATAATAATCAAGAACCTCCCAATCCTCCCGTAGTTACGATGGCTGATAATCGTACTATGGCGGAAATGCTCCAAGTACCCACCGAGGGTTACGAGGATGCAATCATTGTTCCCGCAATCACCGCGGACAACTTTGAGCTCAAGCATAGTTTGCTAACTCTTGTTCAAAATAAATAATTTTTTGGACATGACAAGGAGGACCCGCATGCTCACATTTGATATTTCAACAAGATCACTGTTGGAAACACAAAAAGTGTCGGTCACTTCCAAGTTGTAACAGGTCTTAGCTCGTAGTTAGTATAATGATTAGATTA
>BQNB010072074.1:0-25203 GCA_026074375.1 Tanacetum coccineum
AGGATCAATTCCGGAAGAAATACCCTCATCTCTTCGCAAAGACCGCACCGTCGTCAAGTGCCGCGTCTTAAGCCTTGAGTACAAGGCTCATTTAACAGGGGAAGACGATAACACCCCGTGTTTTAGGGTCATTGACGTCGTCGATAAATCCACTATGTATTTTTAGTATTGTACGCGTTTGCTTTTAATCGTTATTGTTAAGATAAATCGCGTAGGCTAAAAATGATCAATCAATGTAAACGGGTATCAAACAATTAAGCGTTTACATCAATCAATTATTAAATAATAATTTTGAGAATAATTATGGTCATTATTCATTTATTTTTATTGGTTACGTACATCTACTACGTTTCGTGATAAAGTACGTTTAGCCATACCCGGAACCCCATTAATTAATCTACGCTTCAATAAATACCCACGAGTGTACCCAATACCCAAAGTTTATAAAACTTTATCCATATGTATACATATGTACACGCCCATATATATATATATGTATTAACCAAGTCATGTAAATTCCAAGCCTACACTTTAATAAAACAAACTACACTTTACATTATACCTTATACCTTCATTTTTCAAATGATACATTTATATTTACCAAATAAATATCTATGGGAAAACACAAATCCTTAATTCATGGGGATGATCTCAACTATTTGGTAACAAGAAAACATAAGAGTAACTCATGACTAGTGGTTTTGACCACTAGTCATCCTTGTTTTCCTCTTCTTGCTCCCAACGACCAACCCCCCCTAGGACTTTCATAGTCTTTTGTTGACCACTAGGGATATATATATAAGTGTACAAGAGTTAGATAACACACATACACAAAACACTTGGTGAAAAAGATAAAAAAATCTCTCCTTTTGCTCCTTAAGCACCCCACGGCTCAAACACCCCTTAATACACAAACCATACAATCTTTTTCTACTACATTTACATACACTCACACACTATATCTAAGATACCTCAAGATGGTTTAAGGGTTTGATCAAGCCTTTACAAGTAGTTATCAAGAAAAGGAAGCTAGGGTTTATATTTGGAAAACTAGGGTTTTCTTGTTTGCAAGCTTGGTTTAAAAATCTAAACAAGGGTTTAGATTGTATTTCTCATCATCATACATCACTTTGAGGTTATCTATAAACCTTTATGTCCTTACTTTTATCATTTTTATGTGTTTACATGTTCTATATAACTAAATCACCATTTAGGGCTTTTAAACATGTTAAATGGATAACTTACTTATGATTATGATTTTGTACACTTTTTCATATGATATGTTATTGTTAATATCATGATAAAATGGACATATAAGTATTGTACCTTGTTGATTTAGTGTAGAAATGGTTAGATACAAAATGAGGGTTTTTAAAGTACTTAAGGAAAGTTATGTTTTTATGTGATGTTAATAACTTGTAAATCTTGTTAACTTGGACATTTGGACAATATGTGGACTAATGGACATATTTATATGTAAAACATATAATATACTTGGTATAAAATACTTGTGGTAATTTTCAAAAGTAAAAAGTACATAAAGCAAGCTTTATATAAAAGTATAAATATTAAACATAAAGGGGCTGTTTGGATTTTGAAACAATAATAGTGGGTTTGACATTTTGTAAAGATAATACGTCTCATGACGATTCCAAAAAGGTAAGAAACTCGAAAAACGGATTAATAATGAAAAAGATACGCTAATTACGAGTTATACGTTAATTAAACGGATTTATAAAATAACTTTTATAAATATTATACAAAACATAAAGTTTGGTAGTTTTAACAGATTATACATATTTTTAGGATTCCAAAACAATAAGAAACGTAATTTTTCGATTAAAAACGAAGAAGTTATGAATTACGCAAGTTTATATACTTAAAATGTATAAAAATATTTTTATAAAACTATTTTTATAAAAAGTTACTGTTCATGACAGAAACATTAATTTTTGCAATCTTCATAAATAAATATAACTTTCAATTACGAGAACGTGCTCGAAAGAATTACTAAAAACGGAGCTAAAACGAATAAAATACGACGTTTACGATAATTCGAGTTTATAAAAGTAATTTTATAAACTATGAACAGTAAAAATTACTGTTCATCAGCAGACCCCACTTATTAAAAATGTGATAATTTTGATAACAAAGACGTGGTCGAAGGAATCGCTAAAATCGGGATTAAAACAAACAAGTTATTGCATTTACGGGTATTACGACAATTAAATTTATAAAAGTAAATTTATAAAACGTCATGAACAGTAAAAGCACTGTTCATCAGAAGGTTATAAAATATAAAAATGTAATATTTATATACATCATCTCAATACGAAGAGGTGAACATAAGAAACGCGAGAAACGGGTTTAAAACGGGAAAGTTATGCTAGTTTTACTAAAACGATAATTATAAACGTTTTCACTCTATAACTGAATTAACTTAATAAATATATATCTACTAAAAACAATTAGATGGTATTGACTATATAGAATTATATATCGAATAGTTACCCAATGTGAGTAGACTTATAGCGACCTATATGATTGATTGCACGTCTGATCATTACCGTGATGCACTTTTCTGTTATAGACTTTGATATTTCGCTCACTCAAATGTGAGTTCATAGCCCCACGTTAATTATGTATTTTGTTTTATAAGTATTTTGGGTGAGAAACATGCCTTGTTTTTTTTACAAATTACACAGAGGGTTAAGTTTATACAATAGATTACGTGTTGGCCAAATTTAGCGATAACCCTAGTTGAATGCCCATTATCATACTTGTCAGTTACTGTATGTGAGCGCCATGTAAATAGAGTAGATCAAATGGGTAATTGACAACCCCGATCGGGTGATTAGTCGTATCACGGGCAAACGGAACGTATACGCATGTCAAACATAGAAGTTGCGTGTAGAACGATCATCACGGGCAATGTAGCCATTTATATGGTAATTCATAATGTCGAGCTATCAGTGCCATGTATCTTAAGGCAACGTAATTTACATTAACATATGTCCTCATCTGAGTTGCATTATACATACACTTGAAAATCTTAGTTGGTCCTACAATATACGATTTATCAACATGAATTCACCAACAATATAGTGACGATATTAAAAGGCAAATGGTTTTTCAGGATGTCATAAGCACAGGTGTAAGGTGATAGCATGGTGGTTTGAATTTGTATATCATAGCAATTAAGATTTTGTCGCATATCTTTTGTATATTTTGTTATGGCTAGAAACTTTTTATTTTGAACAAGTGAACAAGTAACTTCGGGCTTATGACAATCAAATACATGTTGTTAAAATCAGAATGTATGGTTATAAACGACTTTTTGTGTCGATAACTATGATAAGTATGAATATAATATATATTATAGTATATATATAAATATAAGAATATATATATAATTATATCTATATATATTATAGTATATATTATGTTAGTGATCAAATGAAGTAACACGCCCCAAATACACCTTATTCCCGCTGCGAAAGAAGAATGTAAGTTCTCCCATAGAACTCATCTGAAATTTCTCATGCATCAACTTCTCAAATGCATTGCATAGCTCCTTCTTTGTTGAACCAAAGATGATATCATCCACATAAACTTGGACCAGCAAAATATCACCTTTGTGCCTTTTGATGAATAAGGTCTTGTCAATTTTCCCTCTTTGAAACCCATTGTCCAACAGATATGTTGACAAGGTTTCATACCAAGCTCTAAGAGCTTGATGTAGTCCATACAGTGCTTTTTCAACCTTGTATACTCTATCAAGAAAGTCTAGATCTTCAAATCCTGGTGGTTGACATACATACGCCTCTTCTTCAATCTTCCCATAAAGAAAAGCACTTTTTACATCCATTTGATACACCACAAAATCTTTAAATGAAGCATAAGCTAAAAATAGCCTAATTGCTTCAATTCTTGCAACAGGGGCAAAGACTTCATCATAGTCAATCCCTTCTTCTTGTGTGTACCCTTGAGCAACCAATCTTGCTTTATTTCTTATCACAATTCCCCTTTCATCCTTTTTATTCCTGAAAACCCATTTAGTGCCTATAGCCCTTTTTCTATTTGGTAAATCCACTAAAGTCCAAACTTCTTGTAACTTGAATTGTAGAAGCTCTTCCTGCATATCCTCTATCCAGCTTGGATCCTTCAATGCATGAATTACCTTTTTGGGTTCTTACAGTGATAAAAAGCAAGCAAACAAACAGTTTTGAAGATCTTTATGGTTTGTTCTTTGTTGAATAGTACTAACAAACCCATGTTCCTCCAATTTCTTTGACATCCTTCTTGTTTGTGTAACTGATTGCAAATCTCCAATCACTTGATCAAGAGGATGATCTTTATGAATTCTTGTAGTTGGAATAGGACTGACTTGGATTGTTGTATCCAAATTGTTCATGTCAGCCTCTGCACCATCATCTTCATCATTATTTGAGTAGTCAAATATGATATAATCTTCCAAAGCAGGCATATTTGGATCAAATGGAAGTTCAATGCTTGTTTTTCCACCAACAACATTAACTTCATTTGTGCTAGTAGCATTAACATTGTTAGTGCTTTTAACATTATCTTCCTTATCTTGATCATTACATTCACTATCTTTTCTTAGATCTTCATCAACCTTCTTTTCATCATCAATTGAAGGTTTGGATCCATCATCCTGATAACTTTTTGGTTTTTAGGAAAATGGTGGATCAGCAATCCATAATGGTAGCAAAATGTAATTTTTGACAGGTTCTGTCTCCTTTTTAGTTTGACCTACATTATCACTTGCTTTTGTACCTGCAAAACCATTAGACTGTGTACCTGCAATAATTGGCTCATAATTCATTATTCTTGTTAGTGCATCAATATCAAATAGCCAATCTGGTCCACTACTTACAACATTAGGTGTATTCTTAACAAACCTAATATGCCAACTATTGAATACTCTAAAGGCTTTACTATTTAAAGAGTATCCAACAAAGAAACCTTCATCAACCTTACCATCAAATTTTCCTAAGTGATCTATGGTATTGAGAATGGTAACAGGACACCCAAATGGTCTCATAAAACTTAAAGTTGGTGTTCTACCATGCAAAGGTTCATATGAGGTCTTGTTATAAGGCTTAACTACTAACACTTTATTTTGCACATAGCAAGCAGTATTAACTGCTTCTGCCCAAAAAGTAGTTGGCAACTTATAATCAGCTAGTATAGTCCTAGCAGCCTCAATTAGTGTCCTATTCCTCCTCTAAGTAACTCTATTTTGTTAAGGAGTTCTGGCTACACTAAATTGTCTTAAAATACCCTTCATCTCACAAAACTGATTCATTTCTTTGTTCTTGAACTCAGTCCTATTATCACATTTAATCACCTTAACCTTGTGATCTACTAGATTTTCTATCCCAGTTATAAAGGACTTAAGAATGCCACTAGTCTCATCCTTGGTAGCTAGAAAGAAAACCCATGTAAACCGACTATAATCATCTGTGATAACTAGGCAATACATTTTCTTAATAAGGCTTTTTACAAATGTTGGACCAAACAAGTCCATATATAACAAATGTAAAGGCAGACTGATTGAGTTCTCTGTTTTGGACTTAAAAAGGCTCTGTGTTGCTTTCCCTTTTGACAAGCAACACAAGTTTGATCATTTTTAAAAAGTTTGGAAGGCAAACCTCTTACAAGATTTTCCTTAACCAATTTATTCATGGTTTTGAAATTTAAGTGACCTAGCCTTCTATGCCAAAGTTTAGATTCATCAGATGTGGCTTTTGCAAAAAGGCAAGTTAGACCTCCTTTAGGAACTATGTTCTTTAAATCAACACTATACATATTGTTCTTTCTAGGAACTCTAAGTAAAACTTGACTTTCATCAATTAACATAAAGTTTGGAGATAAAACAATACATTCGGTGTCATTAAAAAGAACACTATTATTTTTATCACACATTTATGAGACACTAAAAAGATTAAACTTTAACTCTCTTACAAAATACACATTTTCAAAATCTAGATTACCAGTTTTAATGGTACCTTTTCTATGATTTTCTCGCCTTTGGGGTTCCCTCCAAAAGCAACATATCCTCCATCTATCTTTTCATAGTTTGTAAGATAGGACATGTTCCCAGCCATGTGCCTTGAGCATCCACTATCAATCACTCCTTGATCCTATAAATTCATTTGTGGATTGCCTTGCACATTAGATAAGAAAATCAGTTTCTTTTGGGGACCCAATCCATCACTGACTTGGATCTGCCTTGTGCATCAACATAATCAAACTTCTTTAGGGTGATTGATGCACTGTTGTGTTTAGAAACATGGTCTAAAACTTTAGTCTTTGATTTCCAAACCCAACAAGCTGAGGCCTTAACAACATTAAGATTGTTTCCCTTAACAACATTAACTACTGCTTTTGGCCTAGCAGTATTAACATTTTTATCCCTAACAGTATTAACCCTTTGATCAATATTACTGTTTTTAAATGCTATGTTCTTATGAATAGGCCTCTTAACAGTTGAATGTGCTGTTTTAGAAAGATATGACATTGGTCTAGCAGCATTCACTGTTGTTTTTGAGTGAGTAGTATTAACTTGTCTAGCAGTATTAACTGATACTAAGCCAGACTTCATTAGTACTGCTTTTGGAACCATGTTCTTTTTAGCACAGGGGTGAGTATTTTTAGCAAAATTTTAATGATTCACTCTTTGAGAATTGTTCCAAACAGGTTTTATAATCCTTTGATTTTGAAATTGTTTTTGATGGAAATTGCAATCAACTTGCAAATGATCAAAGCTTCCACACACATAACAGGCCTTATTGAACATCTCAAAATTGCTTCCTAGTCTTTGAGACATCATATTGTTCCAATTTATTTGATTGCCTCTTGGACTGTGAGTGTTTTGCCTATGTTTCTCAACTTGTTTAATAGTTTTCCTAGCAGTTTTCTCTTGTTGCTTAGGTTTGACAAACTCTATCTTAGTAATACTAGGCTTAACTGTTTTCTTCTCAGTTTTAGTTTGAGACATATTTTCTTCCTCACTATCTGACACCCAGTCTTTAATAATTAGGGCATCATCAGACTTCCTAACTGCCTTAGACACTTCTTCATCAGACTTTTTGTTCTCAACTACAGGCTTATTAGCAAACTCATCTAAACCAATAAAAGACAAGTCAGGTGTTAGAGGCATGAAGTTTCCTGTGTAGGGAGGTGGAACTGCATTATAGCCTAAGCCTTTCTTGATTCGGTAGGATCGGAAAGTAAAGTTTTGGGTACCAAAAACGCTAACTTGCAGAAACTTGGAACACTCATGAAAACAATGACTGGCGCATCAGCGTCCGTGATAGCAGGGCAGCTCGCAATGTCTACGGGTAAGGCTTGGACAAAGGCGCTCCCTCGAATGAAATCCTTCCAATTCGACTCCGAGGACAGTCGCGCAAGCGCGCAGAAGAGTAAGCTCGTCCTCTGAAGACTCCTCATAACAAAACGAAGGACGCAGAAACGGGACACATGAAAAGCCAAGAACAAATATTCGTGAAGACGAAGACGAAGATATGTCCCGTCCATGGCGTCGCCAAAAGGTCGACGCATTTACGCGGCGCATTAGCGATTTCTCGGAGGATAAGAAAAGGCGCATGCCTGCTAACGTAAAACATATGATGGACACATGTGGATCCTGATGGACCATCTAAAATCTTCGAAATCGGCGACCACTATTGAAAACAGTCCACAACCGCGTTTGGTGCCACATGTCAATTCCACGTTTAGTAGGAAACGCGCTGAACGGTTTCTGCAACTACCCACGCAGAAAGCATTTGATTGTTTGAAGAGTTGCGAAGGGGCATTCCGTTTAAATTTTACTCAGAGAAGAATTGTGGCCCAAGAACCCTAGTTGAGCTTAGCCAGGTGTGAAACAAGCGCCAAGTGAGAGTCCACAAGCGCCTACGTATGAGCTTTTATAAGGACTAAAAGTAAAGTGAATGCATACACGTCAAGGCGTGCCCCGAAATTCTCAAGATCTCAGGGTTTATGAATGGAATAAATAACCCAGAACTTATCAAAAGGTTGAATGATAGGGTTCCCCAAACCTTTGATGAGTTGATGAAACGCACAAGGTCCTTCATTCAAGGAGAAGCCGCCGCCGCGGACAGCAGAAAATGCTACTCAAACAACAGGTCACAAGAACAGTCTAGGAGACAATCCAATGACCAGAGTAGCAGTCGCAACAACAGCTACCGCGGTCAGAGGGGCGGGCGGAACGACAAGATACAACAAAAACCCACTGACAATGATCCCCAAGGAATACTCGCAACAGAAGGTGCAAACTTCCCAAGAGCCACCACCATTGCGCACTCCAGAAGAGCAACGCGTGGGGAACGGATACGTAAGTTACAAAGGCAGAAGTGCCCATACTACCAATAGATGCGACTAAAACTAAACTAGCGCCAGCTAATTGACAAATTGGTGAAGGAAGGCAGATTGGAATCACCTTGTTAAAAACAACTAGGAATGGAAAGATAAACAAAGCAGCGGAGGCAAGAAAAGACGCACCTAAAGACAAGCTGACGACCATCATGATGGTGCAGTCATGGCAGCGAAAAACTAAGCAAAAAGTTCAGCCAAAAATTTTTGCATGGAGTGGCAATCCTTTACCACTTAACTGCGGACAACGCAGTGGTGAGTCCACTTAACCCATCTAGATAAATGCAGCGAGTCACGACATCCACCGCAATGTACATTGATGGGGAGCAATCCCTGCAACATATTGTACGAACATTGCTTCCCAAGACTATGCGCCCTGAAGTAAAGTCAGTTAAACCCGCACAGAACGTCGTTGACAACGTGGGCCTTCACGGGAGAAAAGAATGGCCCATGGGGCATACGATTACCGGTTATGGTTGGCAATAAGGAGCACTCCACAACAGCCTGGATGAATTTTATGGTGATCAGATCACCATCGCCATACAATGGCATTATTGGAAGACCAGGGATCTCAGCGATACGCGCGGTCCCATCCACGGCCCACGGGATGCTAAAATTCCCCGTCGACGGCGGAATTGTCACCATCTACAACACCGCCGCACCGCCTAAAGAATGCAACACAGTCACATGTGACGTGACGCAGACTCAGAGACAGCACGCAACCAAAGTGACAAACTTGAAGGTCGCGATTCATCCCGATTACCCGGAGCAAGAAGTATCGATCGGGGGGTCGCTGTCTGATACGGGTAGGGCGGCTGTGTGCGCACTCTTGCAAAGAAACCTCGATATCTTTGCATGGGAACCAAAACACATGACTGGTGTGCCACGATCGATCACAGAACACAAGTTGAAAATCCGACAAGGATACTCCCCAGTAAGGCAGAAAAAACGCGGGCAAGCTCCAGAGCGCGCTAAGGCCATTCTGGAGGAGGTACATAAACTCGTGGAGGCAGGTATCATGCGAGAAGTCTATTACCATGACTGGCTCTCCAACCCAGTTATGGTCAAAAAGAGCGATGGTAGCTGGCGGATGTGCGTGGACTTCACTGACCTTAACAAAGCATGTCCACAAGACTGCTATCCACTACCGGAGATAGACTGGAAAGTGGAGTCCTTATGCGGATACCCCTTCAAGTGCTTCTTGGACGCATACAAGGGGTATCACCAAATCCAAATGGCCAAGGATGACGAGGAAAAGACAGCCTTTCACACAAGTCAAGGTGTCTATTGCTATACAAAGATGCCTTTTGGCCTAAAGAATGCGGGTGCCACCTACCAGCGACTGGTAGATAACGCGTTCGAGGGACAAGTGGGCCGCAACCTGGAAGTCTATGTCGATGACCTTGTTATAAAGAGCCACACCGAAGACGAGTTGGTGCGCGACATTGTAGAAACTTTCAGGGCACTGCGAAAAATCAATATGAAGCTAAATCCTAAAAAATGCACTTTTGGGGCTACAGAAGGCATGTTCCTCGGATACTTGATAGAACCTGACGGCATCAAGCCGTGTCCAGAAAAAACAAAAGCTGTCATCCAACTTCCTTCACCGCGCACGATGAAAGAAGTCCTGTCGCTAAATGGGAAGTTAGCCGGTTTGAACAGATTCCTATCCAAGTCAGCAGACAAGTCACTCCCCTTGTTCAAAACACTCAAGAAGTGTGCGAAGAAGGGAGACTTCCGTTGGACTACGGAAGCAGAAGAAGCTTTCACGCAGCTCAAGCAGCATATAGCAGCACTTCCCACGCTAGTCGCACCCCGACCAGGGGAGGAGTTGATTATGTATTTATCCGCGACGCATGGGGCAATTAGCGCCGTGCTACTGGGAAATACTTATATATTACTCGACTAGTGTTTTCAACACGAATCAAGTTTTTCACACCATTGCCGGGGAGAGTTGTATGATTTTTGCGTTGTGTTGTCGAGTAAATGCTTTGAATATCCTTTTTTTTAAATGTTTATTTTTGTAATAATATTAAATATATATATATATATATATATATATATATATATATATATATATATATATATAATAAATAAAAATCCAAAAATCCAAAAATATTTTCCAATTCTATTTTTATTTTCTCTTATATATTAAATATTTTACTTTTATTATCTTTATAAAAAAAATCCAAAAATTTTTTCTATCTTATTTTTTTTTAGTGCATGGAGCACTCGTCTTCTATGAACCGGACCTCTTTCCGCCCTCTTCTGATCTCAAGAGCATTATTCGAAATCGTCGAAGAAATCTTGGTGATCTGTCTCTTTTACTTGATTTTGAAGAAATCAATATGAATCTTAACCACAATCCGGGACCGCCTCTTGTGGGTCCTATTCTTCAAAATGGTCCACCGGGACCTAATCCTCAAAATCTGGCTCCCGATCTCCGAACGATGGAAGAGTTAATTCAAGCACCTCTTGACGGTGTAGGAGATGCTATAGTTGTACCCCCCGTTCTTGCTAGTCAATTTGAATTGAAGATCGGGTTGCTTAATTTTGTAACCGCAATCTCATTTGACGGTTTTCAAAACGACGATCCTAATTCTCATATTCGAAGGTTCACGAAAATAACTCAAACAATCAAACTTAATCAAGTCCCGCATGACATTATTAAGTTGATATTATTTCTGTTTTCTCTTGAAGGAGCAGCCCGGACTTGGCTTGAAAAAGAACCTCTAAATTCCTTCACAACTTGGAACGATCTAGTGTCCAAGTTCGTGAATCAATTCTTTCCTCCTTCTAGAACCACCAATCTTCGAAATGATATTACGAATTTTCAACAAAATTCGGCGAGACTTTTAGTGAGGCTTGGGAACGATTCAAAGATATGTTAAAAAGTATCCTCATCACGGATTTTCACCGCTTCATCTAATTGATACATTCTATAATGGGTTGAATCAATCGGATCAAGATTCCCTTAATTTTGCGGCGGGTGGAAATTTGTTGATATTCTTAGAGTTACTGATGCTCAGGTATATATTAGTGCTGTCAAGCGTAACTTAGTGCTACTGGTAATAAGAATGAAAATTACGCTAAGTAGTTAGTACTGGTAGTATAAAAGTTACTACTGTTGGTTACTACTGTTAGTATAATTAGTACAGTTAGTATAAAGTTATTGCTGCTAGTAGAAGTTAAGACTGCTCAGAGATGAAGACTGAAAATATACTAAGTAGTTACTACTGCTAGTACAAAAGTTAGTACTGCTAGTATATGTTAGTACTGCTAAAGTAAACTTCTAAGTAGTTAATGCTACTTGTGCTCAGTTACAACTGCTAAGTGATTACTACTACTAGAAGGATTATGCTGACAGAGAAGGGATAAAGATTGATTGGAGAACAAGAATACTTACGAAGATAAGTATTAGTTATTTGTAAAGAAGATATGTATAACTTATTTGTTTAAGAGATTACGTTTGTTTATAGAAAAGATCATGATAACTTAGGAAAGTATTGTAAGCCTTGTAGGACTCCTTGGTGTATAAAAGGAGGTCCTAGGGCATAATGTTATACACATCTTTGATATTTGTAGCTTCAAGGTTTTGTAAACCCTAACACTATTAAGAGTGTTCGTTTTATTTGAGGGGGCTAAAAAAACAAACAAAAAAAAAAAAGTTTGGTAATTTGTTCTTGTTATTGTTTTATGGTTTACTGTTTTTTTTAGGAATTTTCTTAGTATATTGACTAGATTCCGTATAGTCTTTTGATATTATTCAAGCAAAGTTTTACCTTATTATCTTGGATTTATTCAATACAAAACTAAGGCCTTTTTACAAGCTAGCAAGATCTATTCAAGTGGGATCAACAAGTAGTATCAGAGCTTGTTGAGAAACTTTAAATAAGAAGAAACAATCTACACTAACCAGATCTATTTGTTTGTGATAACATGGAGGCAGTATCTTCACAAATGGTTGCTGCTACAAAACTTCCAATACTCAATCAGGAGAATTTGAGCTTTGGAAAATAAGGATAGAACAGTACTTCCTAATGATAGATTATTCTCTTTGGGGAGTAATAGTAAATGGAGACTCACCTCCACCAAAGAGAACTATGATTGTGTTGGCCAATTATCCTTCCTTACAACTGCAGGCGAGAAGTTTAGCAAAGGAAGAAGATGAGTTAAAGGCAAGAGGTTACACTGTTGATGGTCTTCTAAATAAACATCACTAAGTTTAATACCTACTAATGTGCCAAGACCTTGATGGAAGCCATAGAGAAAAGGTAATAAGGAGTCAAAGAAACTCAAAGACCCTTCTAAAGCAACAATATGAGAATTTCAATGGATCAAGTTCAGAAGGACTTGATCAAACCTATGATAGGCTTCAAAAGCTTATTAGTCAGTTAGAGATTTTTGGGTGAAACTTTCTCTTAAGAAGATATGAATCTAAAGTTTCTAAGAAGTCTCTCATCAGAATGGAAGACTCATACCTTGATGGAGAGGAACAAACCTGATTTAGACACCTTAAGCATGGATGACCTATACAACAATATGAAGATTTATGAAACTGAAGTTAAAGGGTCATCAAGCTCAAGCTCAAACCAAAATTCACAAAATGTGGCTTTTCTGTCTTCCAATAACTTTGGCAGTTCTAATCAAGCTTGTGGTTCTAATTCTGCCAATACTGATAGTACGAGTGATGCTGTGATCTATTCTTTCTTTGCAAACCAATCTAACAGTCCATAATTAAATGATGAGGACTTACAACAGATTGATGCTGATGACTTGGAAGAGATAGATCTAAAGTGGCAGATGGCTATGTTGACCATGAGAGCCAAAAGATTCCTAAATAAGACTGGAAGGAAGATTAATGCCAATGGTTCTGAGACCATAGTGTTTAACAAATCAAAGGTGGAATGCTATAACTATAATAAAAAGGGTCATTTTACAAGGGAGTGTAGGGCTCTAAGGAAAACAGGAACAGAGAACCTGTAAGGAGGAATGTGACAGTAGAAACAACAGAGACAAAAGCTTTGGTGGCTCAAGATGGACATGGGTAAGACTGGAAGTGACCAGGCTGAAGAAGGACCTACAAACTTTGCACTTATGGCATATACATCTTCAGGCTCTTCAAGTTCTTCAAGCTCAGATTCTGAGGTATCTACTTGTTCTAAAGCATGTTTAAAATCTTATGAAACTCTCAAAGAACATTATGATAATCTGACAAAAGATTTTAATAAGTCTTAATTAAATGTAGGTGCTTATAAAGCAGGTCTAGAATCTGTAGAGGCTATACTAGATGTGTATAAAAAGAATGAGGTTGTTTTTGAAGAGGACATAAAGATTTTAAACTTGATATTAAGTTGAGAGATAATGCACTAACAGAGCTTAGAAAGAAATTTGAAAAAGCTAAAAAGGAAAGAGATGATTTAAAACTTACCTTAGAAAAGTTTGGAAATTCATCTAAAAATCTAAGCAAACTATTAGAAATTCAAGTAAGTGATAAGTTCAAGACTGGTGTAGGGTTTGATAGTCAAGTGGTTGATAGTCAAGTGTTTGATAGTCAGGAGAATGATAGGTACAAAACAAGTGAAGGGTATCATGTTGTTCCCCCTCCCTATACTGGGAACTTCATGCCCCCTAAATATGATTTGGTACTTGCTGATGAGGATGAATATGTTTTTAGTGAGTCAGTAACTAGTATACCTGATTATTACTAACATGATAAAGCTAAAGATAGTGTGTCAAAACATAAGTCTGTTGGTGAACCACTTATTGAATACTGGATATCTAACAGTGAGGATGAGAATGAGACCGAGTTTAAGTCTAAACAGAGAAAACCTAGTTTTGCCAAAATAGAATTTGTTAAATTTAATAAGCATGTGAAAACACCTAGGGAGTTTGTTAAGAAGGTAGATGGAACAAAAGCTAGCTAAAATACCCTAGGAAAACAGTCAAAGCCCTAGAGGTACCAGAGAAATGGAATAATTTGATTGACTCAGAAATTAGGAATAATTTTGAGTTTAAAAAAAAGTTGTTTTTTTTATGACAAAAAATGTGGCAGTTTTAATCATTTGAGCAAAGATTATGATTTTATAAAAGACAAATGGCTAGAGAAAACTATATGGGAACAAATGCTAGAAGGATAAAATCACCAAAATTCTCACAAGATTGAATCACCCTCATCCAAAAGGAAATTTTGTTCCAAAAGCAGTCTTAATGAAATCTGGCATTAAAACACTTAATACTACTGGGCAAAACTTTTCAAAAGCAGCAGTATCAGTTAATAATGCCAGACTAATTAATACTGCCTACCCAAGACCAACTGTGAATAGTGCAAGGACAGCATCAAATATTTTTATTAGAGCACATACACATGTTAGAAGGCCCTTTAACAAGTCTACAACAAATAAGAACAGTAATTTAAAAGAAAAAGTTAATACTGTTAAGGGAAATGTTACTACTACTAGGCCAAAAGCAGTAGTAAGTGATAATAAGGGAAATGAGGCTAATGTAGTTAAGGCCTCAGCATGTAGGTTTGGAGACCAAAGCAAAAGGTTTTAGACCATGTCTCCAGACAAAATGTTGCATCAGTAAATTTTAAAAGATTTAACTATGTTGATGCACAAGGCAGATCCAAGTCTGTAATGGCTTAGGTCCCCAAGAGAGCCTGATTCTCTTACTTTTGTGCAGGGCAATCCACAGCTAGAATTGCAAGAAAAAGGAGTAATTGACAGTGGATGCTCTAGGCACATGACTGGAAACAAGTCCTACCTCTCAGATTATGAAGAAATTGATGGTGGATTTGTTGCATTTAGAGGAGATCCCAAAGGAGGTAGAATCACTAGTAAAGGTAAAATCAGTATAGATATTAGATTTTTGAAGATGTTTGAACTTTGTTAAGGAGCTTAAGTTACCTTTTTAGTGTCCACAATTGTTGTGTGACAAGAAAAACAGTGTTCTTTTTACAGACACTGAATGTGTTGTTTTGTCTCCTGACTTTAAGCTACTTGATGAAAATCATGTCTTGCTTAGAGTTCCTAGAAAAGATAACATGTACAGTGTTGATTTAAAGAATATTGTTCCTTCAGGAGGTCTAACTTGTCTCTTTGCAAAGGCCACATTAGATGAATCTAATTTATGGCATAGGAGGCTTGGACATATAAATTTCAAAACTATGAACAAACTAGTAAGGGGAAACCTTGTTAGAGGTTTACCTTTAAAGATTTTTGAAAATAATCATACATGTGTTGCTTGTCAGAAAGGAAAGCAACATAAAGCCTCTTGTAAGACCAAGACTGTAAGCTCAATCAGCCAACCATTATAAATGTTGCATATGGATTTGTTTGGCAACATTTGTAAAAAGTCTAATGAAAAATAGATGTAACTACAAGTTGTTCACAGATGACTATAGTAGGTTTAGTTGGGTTTTCTTCTTAGCCACTAAGGATGAAACTAGTGAAATCCTTAAAACATTTATTACAGGCATAGAAAATCTAATAGACCTTAAGGTGAAGTGATCAGATGTAACAATGGGACTAAATTCAAGAATAAGGTTATGAATCAGTTTATGGAAAATGGACGGGTAAAAGAGGGATTTAGTGTTTCTAGGATCTCCACAACAAAATGGAGTAGCAGAAAGAAAAAATAAGACACTAATAGAGGCTGCTAGAACTATGCTAGATGATTCAAAATTGCCAACAACTTTTTGGGTAAAGCATGTAATTTACTGCTTGTTATGTTCAATAAAATTGGGTGTTAGATATCAAGCCTCACAAACAAAGACCCCTTATGGAACTTTTTTTTCTAGGTAGAAAACCTTGCCTTAAGCTTCATAAGGACCATTTGGGTGGTCCAGTTAAATATTTTTATACATCTCGATCACTAGGTTAAGTTTGTGGAACGGCGGATGAAGGGGTTCGGTTGTAGGTTACCTACCAATAGCAAAGCATACAGGGTATTCCAATAGATCGAATAGAGATAGTAGGAGAGAACCTGCATGTTAAGTTTAGTGAAGGAAACACCTAAATATTGCGGGAAATGGATCTAATTGGCCTTTTGATATAGATGCTCTAACAATATCTATGAATTATAAGCCAGTTGTTACAGGGAATCAAACTAATGGTAATGTAGGTACCAAATAAAACATTAATGCAGGTCAAGATGGGAAGAAGATAGTACCCGATCAAGAGTATATATACTGCTACCATTGTTGACATCTGATCCATCACTCTCTAAAAGTTCAAAGGATTCTCCTAATGCTGGATTCAAACCATTTGGGGAGGAGGAAAAGATGGATTCTAAACATCCAGAAAATAAAGATAGTGAGGTGCCAAATACAGAGCAGCTAAGAGTTCATCAAGAGCAGGATGCAAATGTCAACAACACTAACAACATTAATATTATTTCTCCAACTATTAATGCTGCTGACATAGAAAATAATTCTGTTGATGAGAATATAGTCTATGGGTGTATTGATGATCCAAATATGCCTAATTTGGAAGAGATTGTCTATTTTGATGATGATGAAGAAGTAGGTGCAGAGGCTGACATGAACAATTTAGCTACGACTATGCCTATCAGTCCTATTCCAACTACAAGAGTTCACAAGGATCATCCACTTGAACAAATCATTGGAGATATACATTCCTACTCAACTAGAAAGGATGCAAAGAATGTTCTGACTGGTATGTTTAGTTCAGTGCAACAAAGAATCAACCATAAAGATTTTCATAATTGTCTATTTGCTTGTTTTTTTATCACAAGTAGAACCCAAAAAGGTGATTCAAGCTTTGACAGATCCAATCTGGATAGAAGCAATGCAGGATGAGCTTCTATAGTTTAAATTACAGAAGGTTTGGACTTTGGTAGATTATTCATATGGCAGAGGGCCATTGGTATAATGGGTGTACAGAAACAAGAAAGATGATGGAGGAATTATGGTTAGAAACAAGGAAAGGCTGGTAGCCCAGGGTTACACTCAAGAGGAAGGTATAGATTATGATGAAGTTTTTGCTCTAGTTGCTTGGATTGAAGAAATTAGGCTTTTCTTAGCCTATGCCTCATTTTGAAACTTTTGCTGTTTATGCTTGTGTAAGGTTCCAAGTTACACCGAAGACTTCACATCTTCATGTTGTGAAGAGAATCTTTAGATACTCAAAAGGTTATCCTAAATTGGGTCTTTGGTATCCTAGAGATTCACCATTTGACTTGGAGACTTTTTCTGATAGTGATTATACTGTTGCTAGCTTAGACATGAAATCCATAACACGAGGTTGTCAATTTCTTAGAAGAAGGTTGATTTCATGGCAATGTAAAAAGTAGAATATAGTTGCAACTCCACTACTGAAGCAGAGTATGTTGCTGCTGCTAATTCTTGTGGACAGGTGTTATGGATCCAAAATCAATTGCTTGATTATGGATTACAACTTTTGAACACAATATTACTTTAAATTGAAAGCACAATATGCATTGTTAAGAATCCAGTGTTTTACTCAAAGACTAAGCACATTGAGATTAGACATCACTTCATCAGGAATTCATATGAGAAGAGATTAATTTAAGTGATCAAGATTCACACTGATCAATATGTTACTGATTTACTTACAAAGGCATTTGATGTTAGCAAATTTCAATATCTAATTGCAAGTATTAGAATGCTTAACCTCTGAAGTATTGATTGAGGGGAGGTTAATTATGAAGTCTTGATTAATGAAAGGATATTTGGAATGGAATGGAACAGCAGCTAAGGATGAATTTCCAAAAGGTCAAAAAAAAGTGTTGTTAGAGTAACTTACTACTGGCAAGTATACTTAATGCTGCTAGTTGCATTTAATATTGTTGTCAAAATTAAAATGTTGAACCAATCAAGGAGAAGTGGGTGAAGGGTTAGGAAATCCCACTGAACCCCATCACACATCCATAACTGTCTCACTATTTAATCTTGAACCAATCACTGTTCCATCACTATCTTAACCCAAAAAGACTCAAAAACCTAGGAAAGCCAAATAAACCATTGGATATCTTAGTTAGTAGACCCTATTCCCCTGTAACATATTGAGACAACTGTCATTACGAAGTGGGAAGATAGAATGGAAAAGGGCTTGCCATTACTGCTCTAGTTTACGAAACAGAGCAGGACATTGGTAACATAAATAGGACCCAATCCATGGCAACACTTATTGAGTCTTTTCCTTAAGGAACTAATTCAAGTAGTGGTCCCAGGTGCCAAGATACAATATTGGGGGTGCAAAAGCTCAAATTTGATTTGAGGTTGCATCTAAACAAGTCCTATGATCCACCTCTCTCAAGAGTTAACACACTTAGAAGTGGAGAGGACAACATGAAACTAAAGGAATTGATGGAATTTTGTACCAAACTGTCTGTTAGGGCTATTGATGTGTGATATAAAAACAGATAGAGTGAATTGGTGATAAAAAGAAATGAGAGATATTATGAGATTAAAAATAAAAAGAGAGCTTGTGAGAATCAAAATTAATGATGGAAATGTTTTTTGGAATGAAATTGGAGTTAATGCTGGTGTCTCAATGTTAATGTGTAAGCATAAACTACTGCTGCAGTACTGTTTATTGCTGTTAGGCATTTACATACTGCTTGTTAGGGCATAAGTTGATGCTGCCAAGATTAAAACTTCTAACTGTTTGAATTAGTTAATAAATGTTGGGGATTTAACTTAATGCTGCCGGTTTTAAGTTAATGTTGTTGAGGGTGATTTCATAAATACTTTGATTAAGGGTTTCAATCACTCATTCAATCGATTTTACACCTTGATATACTCTCTAATCATAAACCCTAACTCAATTTCATCTTTAATCATCAAAACCCATCACAATGTCGACTCTAGAGTTTGCTGAAACTCATAATTTGGTTGCATTTTTGGAAAAACCCGAAGAAAGTAATGGGTTTGAAGGCATTATTGATTTTCTAAATGCAAGTTCTATCAACTATGCGTTAACGGTTAATCCTATAGTATATGAATCATGCATTCAACAGTTCTGGGCAATCGCTAAGGCTAAGACAGTTAATGGGGAATGTCAGATACAAGCCCTAGTAGATAAGAAGAAGGTGATCATCACATGAGAAGAAGAGTTAAGAAGTGATCTTATGTTAGAAGATGCTGAAGGGACTGAATGTCTGCTAAATGATGTAATTTTTGAACAGCTGACACTCATAGGGTATGAAAATCTTACACAAAAGCTTACATTTTATAAAGCTTATTTTTCATCCCAATGTAAATTTCTTATCCATACAATTCTACAATGCCTTAGTGCTAAGACTATAGCTTAGAATGAATTTAGTAGCACTATGGCATCTGCTATCATCTGTCTTGCTACAAATCAAAAAAATAACTTTTCCAAGTACATTTTTGATCATATGATGAAGAACTTGGAGGGTGGGGTTAAATTTCTTATGTATCCAAGGTTTGTGCAAGTGTTCTTGGACAAACAACTTGAAGGAATGTCCAAACATAAAGGGATTTATGTTACACCTTCCCATACAAAGAAGATTTTTGCTAATATGAAGAGGGAAGGAAAAGGTTTCTTTAGGGAGAATCACACCTCTATTTCAAAACTCATGATGGTTCATAGCTCCAAAAGACTGTGGGTAAAGATTCAGCTGCTCCTACTGATTCCCATTCCACACCCATTATTACTCAACCATCATCATCTAAGTCTCAAAAGAAAAAGTATAAAAGAAAAATAGGAGGAAGGACAATGGTCCTACAGAGCCTATCCCTGATGAGGCTACTAATGAGAAACTTATATCTTCCCTTCCTGTGATCCACCTCAAAGTGGTGAGGATAGATTGCAACTTACTAAATTGATGAATTTATGTACCAAACTACCAAAGCAGGTTCTTGATTTGGAGGAAGCAAAGACTGCTCAAGCAAAGGAGATTGCTAGTTTAAAGATGTTGGGATTCTAGATTTGATGAGACAAAATAAATTAAAGAATGAAACAAAAGGACTAAAATTGTTATTAAAGAATTATACAAGCTGGTGGAGAATATGTAGATTCTGGAAGATCTCCTTAAGAGATAAAGTATATAGAACATATTATTCTACTAAATAATTTAAAAGATTTACTTGTCTAATCTTTATCTTCCTTTGTAAGTCTTGATCTCTCCGTATTATAAAGAGATCACGATACATAGTTTTGGGTACACAGAAAAAATGTGTCGACTAGTAAAGTGTGTGTGGTGTGTCTAGGCGTGTGAGTTCTCTAAGTAGGACGCCTAAAAGTTGTGATGTAGCCCTAAGGATGTAACAAATCCTGTTAGATCTGTAAAACCGTTCTAGAATTGATCATCAAAATTTGGGCTTGATGTGAAATGTTATGAATGAAAAACCTTGTTTGATAACTTATTGTTCTTTATTATTCTGCTGCGTATATAAGTTATCTATAAAACTAATCCTAGATGGGCTAAACGATCTTCACAATTGGTATCAGACCAGGTGGCTCTTGATCTAGGATCTACAAGGTTTTTGAAGAAACCCTAAAACCCTAATTTTCAAGAAATCGTTTTAGGGTTTTAAAGATAACTTGCTATAATAGTGTTTATAATCACCCTCTTTACCTGTTATAGGTATGCAATATGATTGTAAATCATTGTTATTATTAAGGGGTTTTATTTACATCGAATTCCGTTTTCTTTTTCAATAATCATAAATTCGGTGAAAATACTAGCGGTTTTTTGATAAAAACTTTATTGATAGAACTCTATTTATTATTGCATCAAAGATGATAGGATCTTAGTTGTTACATGCTTATATATTTCTCAATCATGCTTGCAGCGTGTTATTCTTGTTCGTTGTTATTCTCTACCACAACAATAACCCTCTAATTATCAAGGGTTTGTGTATCAACTTTTTACATCAGATGTGGATTCTGATTTCAAGGGTTTAGTCATGAAGAATTCTACATATTGATGTGTTCATTGTGTACGTGATGAAGAATAGCTGCTTGTATGTTACTACTGCTTCCTTTAGTTAATTCTGTTACTGTAGCAACAGCAGTAATAAACCCTAATGGCTAGGGTTTGTTGGACGTGATGAGTAAGGGCAAAGACAGCGAGGGTAAAGACGTGAAGAGTTTAAATTGTTAATATAGCTGTTTTGGTATTTGGTGGGCCTTATGTTAAAACAGCTTGGTCTCAAAAGAAGTTTGCACTGCTCTCTAATATTAATACTGTTTGTGCTATACCTGTTCGTGTTTATGGCAGTAATAATTGTTGTTTGGGCTTAAAGGAAGTGGAGTTAGCACTGTTACGCTGTTCATGCACAAGATTGCCTTATACACGTTAGTACTGCTTGAGCGTAAAAGGTTAAAAGTTATTACTGTTCGAGGATTTAATATTGTTTTGAATTATGGTTGTATGGGCCCCCCTTTTTTTTTTTGGGGTTGTCGAGAACTTTTAATTACTTGCCAGTGTCTGTCCGAGAAAGTATTTAATACTGTTGGTTTTTACCCCGATATCAAGTGAACCAAGCATGTTTGATGGTTATCTGGCTGAGTTAGCTTTTGGACAACACACAGAGTTTTTGGTTTTGGTTTACATGTTCCTAACAGATTTAAAGGATTGTATTTATGGATTAATTGGTTACGAAGAGGATTGTTTATTACTTATTTGGAGTTGAAGTGGAGTTTCACAGGTTTGTGTTCTTATCATATCTTAAAGTGGGTGTTACACTTTGAAGATAACTTGTTCGTGCTTACAATGTTGTGACAAAGACTTGACAAATCTAGCAAAGGTGTTTGATCTAACTTATGGTGCTCAATGCTCACATTTGCTATCACTTTGGTTATGTGTCTCATAGAAAGATGAGGATAATTGTCAAGAGATGGCGTCTCCTTTATAATTGGTTTTGGGTTATACGTTCGAAGTCACATAGATGTGCAAGATATAAGGACACAAGTTTGGGTTTATTCTACTTCTACATCAAGTTCGTTATACTTAGTTTTCTTCATCAGTAATCATTACATAGAGCCTACAGAATTGAAGATTCACAAAATGGTTAACATATGGGTTTCAGGGGAAGCTTATTGTTAAAATGTTTAACCATTTACATGCACCACTTGAGGGGAAGTATTTTGTTACTACTGCTGATCTTTATTACTACTGCTAGTTTATGTTTCTACTGCTCAAAGTCATTTTTCGTATTATGCTTCATGGCGGGTATTTTGAGTATTAGAAGGCTGGATTAGTAGTTGTGGTATATGGTTTGTAGCTGTTTTGATCCAAGTTGCATATCTACAGAAGACCCCTATTTGATAATTATAAAAAGGTGAAAAAGATTACAAGTTTATTGATTTGCAACTTATTATATGTGGTGGCCTGATACAAAGGATATCTACTTAAGGGGGCATTTTGTTTCATTCAGGGAGATAATTACATCTCAACTTCAGGGGAAGCTTTGGCTTTATGATGAGGTTTGTACACGACTTTGTTTGTTTTGTCATCATCAAATAGGGGAAGATTGTTGGGATTCTTGATTTGATGAGACAAAATAAATAAAAGAATGAAACAAAAGGACTAAAATTGTTATTAAATAATTCTACAAGCTGGTGGAGAATTATGTAGATTCTAGAAGATCTCCTTAAAAAGATAAAGATAACAGAAGATATTTCTTAATGTTTAAAAGATTTAGTTGTCTAATGTTTATCTTCCTTTGTAAGTCTTGATCTCTCCCTATATAAAGAGATCATAGACACATAGTTTTGTGTGCACAGAAAATATGTAGACGTCTTATAAAGGTGTGTTTGAGTTCTAGGCGTGAGTTCTCTAAGTAGACGCCTAGAAGTTGTGTGTAGCCCCAAGGATCTTTGATCCCTGTTAGATTGTAACCGTTCTAGAGTTGATCGTCTAGAATTAGGGCTTGGTGGAAACGTATAAATAATAAAACCTTGTTAAACATCATTGTTCTTATTGTTGTTATTCTGATGCATATTGTTAATCTTTGATGTTTATAATCCTAGATGAGATCTAACCCATCTCGAGCTAAAAGGCACATAATTTGGAGCTAAAACAAAGACATTTGATGTTTATAATTCTACTAGCCTTGGTAAGTCAATCCTTGGATTGGTGATGAACCCTAGTAGGAATAGATGATGAAAGTAGCTTGGAGAGTGATGATTGTTGCTTAAGATCACTTTGATGTTCGATTGATAAGATTAGGTTTTTAAGAAAACCCTAATTCATGACTAGCAGGTATCCACTTCATTACTTGGTATAAACCCTAAATCTTTAAGGATTTCGATGCAAGTTTCTTTTTGGCTATACGTGATGCTGCTTGCAAGATTCAAGTCGTTGAATGAAGTATAAAGAAACAAGGGTTTTGTACGTCGATTCACTGATTCACAAATGTTTTCAAGAATGTTGCAAGAAGCAGTAAGTTCAAGATTGACACAAAGTGTTCTTATGGATCGTCAAGATTTATGGTGTTAGTGGTCTTGATATAGTATTAATAATGTTGCTGTAGCAATCTCAGGTATGGGAGTTTATATGGTTTTTCTGAATAAATTACGACAAGTAAAGCTACTGATATATGAACTTCTTTTGGTTCGATTAAGTCTACTGATGATATAATAAATATTACGGAGGTTACTTATAATTTTTTGAGTACTATTACTTTGTATAAAAGTAACCCTACTCATGGACAAAGTAATTCGACTGAAGTTACTGGCAATACAAGTTAATACTGCCAGTTTACTCGTTTGTACTGCTGGCTTAATTGTTACTACTGCTACCGAAGTGTTAGATTAGTGACACTTTAGTGACAGATTAGTGACACTAAAAAGTGTCACTAAAAGCTAAGGAGGAAGGAGATTACAAAGTGTTAGATTAGTGATAACTTTGTGACAATTTAAGCGTCACTAATAGAATAGGAGGAAGGAGAATAAAGATTACTGACACATTAGCGACAAATTAGTGATAGATTAAGCGTCACTAAATAGTATGGGAGGAAGGAGTCATCAAATCTGTGACAGTTTAGTAATAGATTTGTGACAGAAAAAGTGTCGCTAAGTTAGTACTGCTCGTTGTGTGTTACTACTGCTGGCGTTTAAAACAGTTGGTATGTTTGTGATATTACTACTATTTGGGACTACTCATTGCTGCTGCCAAGGTATTACTTCTTCTAATATTAATGCTGTCAACGATTGATTTTTGAAGAACAGTAGTAACAAAGATAAGTTTATACTGCCAGTTGAAACTTAGTACTGTTGGTTTATGGTGTTAGTACTGTTAGCGATAAGCAGTTAATACTGCTAGGTTTATTACTAATGGATACTACTGCTTGGGGTTCAAAGAGTTTATGCTGCTAGCTTTATCAGATATTGGATAACACACATGTTGGATCTCAGATTGTACACGATGCTTCGTTTAAGGGGAAGCTACCGGATTAATTTTGGTTTAAAAGTTTAAAGGCTCGCATTTTATTGTATTAATTGATTATGAAGATTATTATTTATCACTTATTTGAAGTTGAAGTGGAGTTTCACATGTTTTTTTTCTTATCATATCTTAAACGGCTTACAACGTTTAAAGATAACTTGTTCGTGCTTAGAAACGATGTGACGAAGACTTGACAAATCTAGCAAAGGTGTGTGATTTTTCTTATGGTGCTCAATGCTCACATTTGTTATCACTTTAGTTATGTGTCTCATAGAAGATGAGGATTTTTGTCAAGAGGTTGCGGTCTACTTATATTTCACATATTTATTTATAAGTTTGACGTCACGTGGATAGTACAAGATATAAGACACAAGTTTGGGT
>BQNB010072075.1:0-28096 GCA_026074375.1 Tanacetum coccineum
ACCTTAGAAGATGAGATGATGAGAATACTAGTATAACACCTAAATCAAACCCCAAATATTGTTTTGTTGAAAAATAAGTCCAACAAATGTTATAATCTATTCCTAATCTAAATTACAATGTACACTTAACCCCCTAACCTATGTTAAGTTTACTCCTAATATCCTACGATTTCCACCTTAGGAGTAACACTTAAACATAACCGATACTCAACATCTTTATCCAATGCTATGGAACCTCGAACCGGGGACCACCTTGTTAACCAGGCATTGTACTTCAGTAATTTTCCTAGATTAGCTTTCATAGACTCCTTCACTTTCTTCTTTCCAGCAACATTACCCTCTGCACCCTCTTGCTCAAGTACTCCGGTTACCGTAATGTTTGCCCCCACCTTTATACCAAGGTGTACCTTTTCCTACTCCTTTACCAAGCAGTCCGTGTTTGTCTTCTCTTCAGGTTGCTTATCCCTCAACCGTCTTTGAGTCACTGTAGCATCATCGTTACTAACCTTAAAAACCTCAGCTTCACGATCCCTGCAGTTCCACCTCAAACCAAACACGTTTTTTTTATCTTGTACTCTATGGAATCCTGTTTCAACACCAGGGCCAAGTTGTTTGAACCTAATTTGTTTGTGACCAAGTTGTTTGAACCCAACTTGTTTTGAACTTCCATGCTTTTGTACAATATTTCCATCGAGCTTTTTGATGTTTAACCTAGTATTTATACTAGCCATTCTTCTTTAACCTTGCTACAAACCTTGTCAAGTTGCTTTTTAACCAACTTTACCGACAAGTCTCACAGGCCGTGTGTTAACCCCGCTTTCTTGTAAACATTGATCTACTAACCTTTAGAATACCCTAAAGCTTTGATCTTTTCACCTCATGTCTACAACCTTGATATACCTTGTACTCCAAGTAATTACTTTTTTTGAATCCTTAGACAAAGCTAAACCTTACTTGTTTTCCAAGAACCACCAAGACTTAGAACATCAAGAAACCCGTGGACGCCTTTAAGTCGACCTAGCTTCAAGAAACCAACGTAACCTTGGCTCTTGATACCAATTGTTGAAAAACTAGTCCAACAAACCTTGAAAGCTAGCGCGAAATATAGACTCAAAGAAAACACACACGTGACCCCAAACGTTACATTGTATTAATTAACGAATGAGCAAAGAAGAATGTACAAACTAGCATCCCCCCTCATCTCTATTTATAGAGATGAGGGGGTAGAAACCTATCCTAAATAGAATAGGAAACATCCTTGCCTTTAAAAGGCAAGCTTATCTAATCCTAGTTATAGTCTATTCCTAATCTAAATTACAATGTACACTTAACCCCCTAACCTTAGTTTAAGTTTATTCCTAATATACAACAATTTCCACCTTAGGACTAACACTTAAACATAATCGATACTCAGCATCTTCATCCAATGCTGGAACCTCGAACCGGGGACCGCCTTGTTAACCAGGCCTTGTACTTTAGTAATTTCCTTAGATTAGCTTTCATAGACTCCTTTCTTCTTTTCAGCAACATTACCCTCTGCACCCTCTTGACCAGGTACTCCGGTTACCGTAATGTTTTCCCCCACCTTTATACCAAGGTGTACCTTTTCCTGCTCCTTTACCAAGCAGTCCGTCTGGTCTCTGGTTCGACAAAAATGGGGTATTTTTTATGGTCGCAGCATTATTGTGGTCGTTTGTTTGAATTTGTTTTTAGGCCTATCAGCTTTTATGGTCTAACTTATATAGTTATATTATTTAAGCCCGTATTGCCTTGTTTTTTTGCTTATGAGCTTATTATGACTCAGAGATGGAAAACCACCTTCCAAACCAAAAGTGAGTTTATGAAATCTAAGCAGGTTCGAATAAGCTAATAGACTCTTTAATAAGTTTAGACACACACTCACTACATTCATCCGAAGGTGCACTCACCATTTTTCATATGTAAATAAGAGCCGAAAGAAAGACAAAAAGACAAGTTTATTTTTGTGCTGGACCGAATTTCTATTCTTCCTTTCCTCTACTTCATCTCCATAAGAGCATGGGGTACCCTAAGTTATGGCTTCAGCTCCATCCCTGAAAACACTACTTGATGGCACGAGATCCACACTGCACCTCGCGTTTTCGAGGGCCGAGCCACCACCACCACACCAAATGATCCAGGAAAACGCCAAATGATGGCACGAGACCCACACCGTGAGTAGCGTTTTCAGGTATTTTTCTTGTGTTATGGGAAAACGCCAAAAGTTAAGGTACTTGACGGCACCATAAATGTGGT
The DNA here is from genome assembly GCA_026074375.1 of Tanacetum coccineum. NCBI lineage: Eukaryota > Viridiplantae > Streptophyta > Magnoliopsida > Asterales > Asteraceae > Tanacetum > Tanacetum coccineum. Next base: position 2,275 of record BQNB010072075.1, read on the forward strand.
GTTATGAAGAGAGTGATGTTTTTTGTGTTACGAGGTATTATGGTGTTATGGGAAAAAATACTGATGTGGTAACACTTTTCTCATAACACCAAATAATGGCACGTGCCATGGTGAGTGGGACCTTACCGAGAAGCTTGAATACTGTTGGACTCATGCTTAATATTGTGATTAAGACGCTGTCTGACGATAGTCGATTTTCCAGTAACTAAAACGATGGTCTGAACATAATCTATATCATTTTGATATAGCTAATTACACTTCTGAACATCTGAAAATCACTTTGGCAACACAAACTTAAATGAAGGAAAAGAAAGGCTTGTTTAACATATCACTATAGTAATGGGTCGATACTATAGTAATTGGTCGATACGACTATGCTTGCCAAAATGGGTTTGGTCAATTAGGTTGACCTGTCAACGATTTTGTAACATCAAGCCATCAACCATAAATGTATCACCTAGACATAAAACAGTAACATCAAACTTATCATCCAATACAATATCATGGTTCATTCATAGTAGTAGCAAAGTACGTAGCTATATCAGGGGGTGCTGTAGTTATCAATATTCCATATATACCACCAACACTAGCTAATATCAGTAGATCACTTCAGAGAGCCTTATTTACCATTAGACTAAACATAATATGCTCCAAAGACATCATGATTCATGCTCTTATTTTCTTGGATACAAGAACCCGCGCACATAAGATTTTCTCAGATGACCTGGCAAAGCAAACAAAACTTTAGCTTTGACGGGATCCTTGTAGCAAACTTCAGCAGCCTTGCCAACTTCAGTATGGGCTATGCCAACAGTAACAAGTTCATGAACAATTTTTAGCATCTTCTCATCAGTCAAAGAATCATGTTTATCAGCATTTACAGTTGAACCATTAGCAGCAACACCAACACCATACTGTGATCTACAAATACATATGTGAAGCAAAAATATTATATGTCGGAAACATATTCAAATGTAGATGACGAGAACCTGTCATAAATCTAAACAGAGGTAACTTTTCTTACCCTGAGAAAGGGGATGGCTTGTTTCCTGCAACGTGGTCACGAGAAGGGAGGTTAGAATCACCATCTTTATTACCATCATTAGAGACCATTTGTTTCACACTGTCTACTAAATGGGTCACTGTGGACTGTGGACATTCTTGTGGTGGTGGTGGTGGTGGTGGTGGTGGTGGTGCTGGTGCTGGTGACAAAAGCTGACTCGTTGGATTCACTTGTGCTGATACTGGGATGTTCACTGGTAAAACCCCTGGTCTGATCTGTTAGTTCTCACAGAAGAACAACACTTTCATTAGGCTAATATCTGAAACTGAGCAGGCATACATGAAAATATAACTATCATAAATGGTGAATTTTGTAATACATGTTTAACTTTGCACAACCAAAACCCTCGTCTCACAAGGATACAGTAACAAGAAACACGAACTACATGCCATGCTCATTCAATTCTCCATATTGAATTCCATGTAGCAGAAGACATGTTTATCAAAAAGCTAAAACTTCAAACGAACAACGATGATTTAGGCCTACATATTGTGCCTCACTTGTGTTTAATCAGAAAAGTCGACTCGAAAACAGAGACAGAAAATACATGATGGGCCATTATAACCTTATTTTGGGGGCAAAATTAATGTTGTTTATGACATTATACTTCAAGTATCTATGTCTGCAAAATAATAAGGGACTGACAGCACTTGCAAAACCTCTACTGAAACAAAATTCATAACTCAACTTGGATATATAGTAAATTTCAATTATATAAATATGAAAAACTCAAAAAGTAAACATAAATAAATCTGCTAACATACGGGTGATAGTGTTTGGATGTGCTTATGTTTTCTTTGATTGTAAATCCCAGATGATCAACTGTGTATGCCTTCGGCATATTCTATATTATTAAAGAACTTAGATTCAGATGTCAAAGAACCCTAGATAATCAGATAATCAAAAGTAGTTTTTACGCAGCTAATCCTAAACCGATTATCAAGCACACTATCAAAATTAATGTCATTATACACAAACACTACGATTGCAAAGTAATTATCTAGCTACTTCAAAACACTACAGATATTATAAGCAATACACCCCTAAATGAACCTAATTAACAATTTGGAACAGAAACACAAACTTTTAATATAAATAGGTAACGAAATAACTGAAACCTTGTTTCTACGTTGGAGTTCATGTTCATATCTTAGGATAGATTCCTTAATTTTTTCACCCTTATCATGCAGCTTATGACCAAATGCTACCAGGTTCCTTTTAAGCCTGGCAATTGTTTCCTTAATTTCAGAGTCCGTTTTCAATTCAATATCTTGCTCTTGATTCTGTTGAACGAATACTCCACCACTACCCTTTAAAAAAGTCACTGGTGGGCGATCGTCATTGCCAGATGCTGATGGTTTTCTTCCTGTTGATTCTGTTGCAAGAGTAACTACTTCATTGAGAATATTTTGCATCATCTCATCAATCCAAGGATCATTTATATCAGCATCTGCGGTTGGAACACTAGTAGCAACAGCATGCTGTGATCTACAAATACATATGTGAACCAAAGATATTAGTTAGAAACAATATAAATTCGTGCAATACTATTTAAAGAAGATCAGGAGAGCATATCATAACATCTAAACAGAGGTGACTTTTCTTACCCAGATGAAAATAATGGCTTGTTTACTGCAAGGCCGCGGTTGGGAGAAGAGATGTTAGAAGCATCGTCTTGTTTATCATTATTGGAGATCATATGTTGCACACTATCGACTGAATGAGTATTTGGGGCTTGTTGAGCCTCTGGTGGTGGTGGTGGTGCTGGACTCGATATAAGTAGACTCTTTGGCTCCACTTCTGCTGATACTGGGATGTTCACTGGTAACACCGGTGGTGGTTTAATCTATTACAGTAGATCTCACAAGAAAACCACAATTTCATTAGGAGATATAATAAGGAAAACAGAGCAGTAAAGAAAAAGATACTTTGTATTTGTCACTAATAACTCTCATATGAACCAAATGAAGGCATTACTTTATATTATGAATCAAGTAACTATAGTAAGGATGCATAATGGTGATTTGATGACATGTCTTTAACTTAGCATAATTGAAACCCACGTTTCACAAAGGATGCAGTAACAAGAGATAGCAACTACCTGCCGTGTGACATGTTTATATCAAAACTTAAACGGCTAACAAACAACAATGATCTATTAATCCTTAGTTACTTAATTGTGGTCTTAAGTCTTAACATAATCACAACCCTGTACTTAGTAGCAGAGAAGGGAACGTTATAACCCTTATTTGGGTGCGAAAATTATGTGGTATATGCACTTATTTTAAGTAGCACACATTTACAGAAACAGGTGAGAATGACAGCATTTGCAAAACCTTTGCTGAGACAAATTTCAAAGCGCGACTACCTTTGTAACAGCGGGAGCTTATTCATAGTAAAGCTTCCTTAATACATACATGAAGGTAACATAAAATAGTCGGCTGCAACAATACAGACACGAGATACTGTTTGGATGTGCCTATATTATTTGTAATCCTACTAACCACATAATCAATTGTTTAAGTTTTCGGCAAATTCTAATTAGGTGCATAATGACCCTATACAATTAGATAGTCAAAACCAAATTTACTGCATATACTACTACACTAGTTATTCGCAAATACCATTATTCGCAAACTGAAAACGCAATAATCACACTATAACTTCTATCATTACTATAAATAGTAACATCAATATAATGAAACCCCTAATGTACAATTTAAGCAAAAAACACAATTATCAAAGAAAACAAATAAACATAACAACCTTATTTCGACGTTCGAGTTCGTCTTCATATTTTCGCAAAGAGACCTTAAGCTTTTCGCCTCCATCACGGAGCTTAAAACCAAAGTTTTTCAAGTTGTTTTTCATCCTGGAAATAGTTTCCTTAATTTGAGTGTCAGTTTTCATTTCGATTTCTTCACTTTCATTCTGTGGCACAACACTTTCTTCTTTTACTTTCTTAAACAATGTTGTCACATTAACATTGTTGAAGGGGGGTTTTCTTTTGGTTCCCATAAAAAAGTTTTCTAACTGTTCTTGTTTGATCTCCATGGTTGAAAATGTGTGTCAAGTTTATGGTTTTTGGTTGTTTTTAATACAGTGAGGGAGTTTGGGACCAAATTTTTTGTTAATTGGGAAATTGGAGAGTGTTGTATCATGTTATTGGTGTGTAATAAAGTAAGAATCTTTATTGAATGGCTGTTGCAAGAACTTTTTATAATTTATCGATTTTGTAGGTGTACTTAAAAAATTATCGATTGTACGTGTAATTACATAATGTGTTTTTCTTTTGCCATTTGGATGATGTGTCCGTTTTGATGTAGTATTGAATGCCAAGTGTTTCTGACCTATCACGTATGACACGTCATCAAAATGTGAAAATGATAACACTTTATTAAAGTACACGTACCAAATCGATAATTTTTGAAGTACACGTACCAAATCGATAAATTTTAAAAAGTTCGTTGGTATTCTACGGCTTTATCCCTCATTTTTTAAAATGTTAAGTTTTCTATAAATATTCTACAACAATACATTTACCGGGGGACCCGACCCCCCAATAAACCGGGTTTCATTAAATGTTTTTGACCCGCCATTTAATGAAGGGTTTTCCTTTTTTTTTTCCCTTTTTTTTTTAACATTTGTTTTTTTTTCCACTTTTTTTTCCCTTTTTTTTCTCAAAAAGTTTTTAAAATAAAACTTTTTTTTTTCTCGGAATACCCTCTCGCACTGTTTGAGTCGTCGGTATGTTTTTTTTTGGATAATACTTTAAGTTTGTTTTTTTTTTTTTTTATTTTCCTCAACATCGCGCTTTTTTAGTTTCCTCAAACCTCGCGCTAAGCTATCGTCCAGTTCTTTTTTTTTCTCAAAAAAATTTTTAAAAATAAAATTTCCCTGTTTTTTTTTTTCTCGGAAATACCCTCTAGCACTGTTGGAGTCATCGGTCTGTTTTTTTTTATGAAAAAAACTTTAAGTTTACTCAAAAAAAACCCATCGTGTTCCGCTATCGTCCGCAAAGGAGTGCGTTTGACACTTTTTTTTTTCCTTATTTTTTCCAAAAACTTTCTAATAAAAATATTTCCTTTTTTTTTCCTTCGAAATACCCTCCGCCATGCATTTAATGGCCTTTTTGGCATTTAGTGTGCATTAAATGCACCGCGTTGACCGGGGTGCATTTAATACGCCGGGTCAACCCTACCCGATCCGATCGGTTTTTTTTTTTTAGAAAAAAAAAATTTGTTTGTTTTTTAAATTACTCTTTCTCGCACTTTTTGAGTCATCGGGTCTTTTTTTTATGATTAACATAGATCTTAACACTGCTGCTTCAGGTGCATTAAGTTGCATTAATTCCGGGTTGACCTGACCAGGTTTAATGACGAATCATTTAAAAATTTCTTTTTTTGCTTTTTTTCCAAAATATTAACTCGCCTTTTTTGATAGTTATCGGTTTTGTCGGGTCGACCCGACCGGTCCGACCCGACCGGTCGCCTCGACCCGTCCTGTTTTTATTTACGAAATAGCCCTCAATTATTTTCGAAATTACCCCTCGCACTAGTGTTAAATTACAAAAACTACCCTCATTTTAAATTTTTTTTAATAAAATACCCCTTTCCTCACTAGCGGTCGACCGTTAGTTTTTTTTTTAGAATGCACCAAAACAGTGCTTGAAATCGGTCGTTACTTAATGACCGTTAAATTTTTTTTTTTTACAAAATTTAGCTTCTAAAAACGTCCAACCGAAACACCGGCCGCCTAACATCCGACAGCAGAGCAGCATTGTACTAGGGTGGTGAGTGAGCTAATTGTACGCATACAATCAGTGGGAATTGTTTAAATATTTTATTGTTAAAAATATTAATAAAAAAATAGTCGGTGCTCCCTTTTTAACCCGACCCGGTTTTGTGTGTGTTTGATTGGGTTTTTTAGGGTGACCCGCTCCTACCTAAAACCCGACCCCATCATACCAACCCACCCCTCCCACATGATCCAGCTTTTTTTTAATCACTTAATTTGAGAACAAAACACGTAGCCACACTTATAATCCCACCTTCCATTATCTCTAAACAAAATTAGGGTTGATTACAGAAAGTTATGGGCAACGGCGATTCATCAACAGCAACAAAAAAGTTGTGGTTTCGTTTCATGATCTGATTTCAAGGTATATTTTATACTTTGTGTATAATGAATTAATAACTGTGTTTGTGAGATTGAAGTGTTGATTGTAAGTTATGCAATTGATATTTGTGAGTTTAATGTGAGTGGTTGCATTTCGATAACGCTAAATCAATTATCCTCCAATCGATCACTAGCAACATAAATTATTTATGAATTTGAGCCCACGTTTGTTGATTGGGTCCCGGGAATCATCGTGATGAACAAGCATAAATGCATGACACAGTGTTGTAATTCCATGTAAGTGATTTTAAGGTTAAAGGTTGCCAATTCTTTGGTGAGTTTTTGTGGGATGATGACGACTGGCACTGTCCGTTTTATTTGATCACACTTTTCGGTAAGACATTTGGTTTATGGGTGTTTTTTATGGTGTTTTCAGGTTCGTATGTTCATGAACTGGAGTAGATACATCAGGTTCTTCATCACCGTTAGCCGTATTAAACTCAATATCAGGTAACCGCTATGTGTGGCTTTCATATTGTTATTTTTGATTTTTGTTGCATTTTGTTAGTTTATGTCAAGCGGGTTTGTTGTAGTTTTAACTAATCAGTGTAGATGTTTGAGAGAATTGGGGGTGGAATCCACCATTAGTTTTGATGAGGGATTTATATACACGTATTAACGGTACATTTAATGGTTTTTTCATCTGCTTATCTTGGTTAAGGGCGACCGGCCAGCGTTTGATTTTGGTAATTTCCGTTCACAATGTTCTTATTTTTGTTATATGATTGTTTATTATGTGTGGTTTGTCTGGTCAATGATGATATTGGGATTGTGTGGATGTTTAACGTGTGTGGTATGTGATGACATTAGGGTTCTGTGTGTTGTAGTTGACTATGAGTGATGGTTAGTGCTGACATTAGGACTGTGTGTCTGTGTTGATGACAGTAGATTTCAATTGTTACTTGGTATTGCATTGTTCTTATTTAGGATTCTTATTCTACTTTGTGTATGCTTTCAAGGCTCTACTAACTATATTGGTATATGTAAAAGATAGAGTAGTAACACTTCTACTTTTATCAGGCCATGGTTATCTTCTGATTGAGAGGTAAAAACTGTAAACATATGAATTATTTTACTACACATTTTGCTAAATGTAAAAAAGTAACATATGAATTACATTTGAAATAAAAAAAAAATCAAACATGAAACTGCTGGCTGGTGCAATTCGAATTCAATAACCTTTTATATAAAACTTGACTCATTTGTGAAAGAATTATTAGTGTCATAATTGTAATTTTTTCTTATAAATATGGTTGGTCTTATTAATTTGACTAAGAAGTATTTTTAGCTAGCTGTGACTTGCCCATAAGCCCCTCAAAAGTTCAATCATAATGCCTTTTATGAGTCGAAAGTTTTATGAAATAGTTTACATTTGCAAACCACAACTTATGACTTTTAAGATTGTCTTTTAGTTACATTCGCAGAAGAAAACTGAATGGACTTTGTGACCATAGATCCAGCGATGATTATCAGTCCTCTACTACAATCAACTCTCAACACTAACGCTTAAGAAATTGCATAGCTTTTAAATGGTACGATATAATCTTACAAAACTTTGAAGGCTTTTTAGTAAATGATCTTCCGGATAATATTTGCTTTTGTTTTGTAGGGTCAAAAACATATCCAAATGGCAGTCTCGCATGGGTTAATGTTCAGGACGTTGCAAACATACACATTCAAGCTTTTGAGAACCCTTCAGCCACACATAGCATGAAACCGTATCCCTGCACCGACTTACTTTCCTGGTAATTTAAGATATGTTTTTTTACATGTTGGCTTTATTTAATGATGTGACGTTGTTGAAGCCGAAGATAAAAACACTGCTTTCAATCTTTAATATGTTTCTTTTGGAACATGTTTGGATCTACGTGGATCATCTTCTAATATTTTGAGACAAAAGAGAATGAATTAGCAGCTGTTAGTGACGTTTCTCTATCGGATACAGGGTCAGTGAGAGCATGCGTTTTAGAGTGTGTTCCAAAAACATCTGATGTGAATGTTGTAATGGGGCGAGGGTCGTACCATATGATGTTTGTGGAGGTCTCCGTAAACACCAGCCTGTTGGTTCTTCATTGCGGGCTGCTGCGGAAAACAAAAATGTTCGTCTCAGAGGTGTTTCTCATAAGAGTAAGTTGACTTTCGTAGTTTGCAATGTTATATTTTATTTTACCGACATTGTTACAATCTCACATTGTTTTTAGGTATTTCTTATTTTTTTTAAAATTGTTTAATACAGATGAGTCTTCTTCTCATTCTATTGGTCAAAAGTGCCCAGCCACGTGGAAAAAGACGTATTACAGGACACGGTTTAGCAACTCAAATTGGAGGTAAAAAAGGGATTCTGACTTATTTTCTTTCACGCGGTTTTTTCTTTTGTTGCACCACACTATAATTTCTTCTTAGTTTTGAAACTCGGTTTCTGATATTTTTGTAACCGTTGGTTGTAGACGTATCGTCGCTGTATACTGATTTAGGGGAGTGCATGGTCATGTGAGCATTGTAACACTTGGTTTTGGTATGGAGAACGGCTGAAGGGCTATTATAAGGATCAAAAAGTGCGTTATCACAAATGTTGAGTCGGAGGAAATATTAGAAGCAGTTGAAGCAAGCACATTAACACCACAATCGTCACAGGCCACCGAAACCGATCTCCCACTCAAAGAAGTAATCGACGCAGGAAAAAAGACACCAGGTTACAAAATACATCATATTATTGAAGTTCCGAAAAATGTACAAACAATTCCATATCTTTAACATATGTATCCTCTGGCAAAACAGGAACAAGCCAATCATGTAAAACCGAATCCACAACTGAAAGCGTAAAAGAACTCCCATCAACGCCAGCTGGAGAACGCAAAACCTATTACAAATGAACTTGATTAATTGGAGATTGGAGTTGATATGGATGTTGATATCGAAATTGGAAGTAGCTGCTACTTGGGTTCTGTGCAGCAATATTTAGCACAACATACACAGGAAGAGTAGACTCAACTCATTACCTGAGGAGACGCCTCTCTTCGTGGCATCCAAGAAGACAAGTTCGTCCATAGATTCGCCGATAACGTTTCACTAACAATCATATAAAGAAAATATATATCAGAAAAGATACCATTTGAAATAAGGGAAAAAAATACGGAGATAGGGGTCAAACTACCTGTAAATTTGTAGGGGAATTACGATAACGTTCCGGAGTTGAAAACATATGTCATCAAATTGTCGCCAATGCAACCAAAGTAAGTTTTTCTTTTAGTCCTTATTACATGTTTCCTATCTGTGGACCTCATTGCAATTGCTTATGGAGTTAAGGAGTTATCGCTTATATTTTCTCTTTTACTGTGAACCTCATTGTACTCATCGCATCGCGTTCATGCAGGTCCGGATGGTGACCATACAATAACTTCATCTAATACGAGCAGCAGACGAGAAGTTGGTGGCTCTGTAAAGGTACAACTTTCGTTTGAGAGACCTTTGATTATGATCCATTTACTTAAAATGCAATTATTCTGGTGACTTCATCTTTGGGGCAAACTTAGATAAAAATAAAAAAAGGTCGTAAGTTGCTCAAAGTGTTTCGAATGCTTCAAGTCTTCTAAATCATTTTTTTAGGAAAAGAAAATCTTATACCACTATTGTCAATACGTGGTTTGGAGGCAAAGGGGATGATCCCGACCTCTTTTTTATATGCAAATAGTATTTGCTATCGCTATACCACTATTTCTGAACAAGAGCCTCAACGGGTCGAATTGGTTCTGTCCTAGATACCGCAGCGGGTCAAAAGAAATTGGTTTTTAAAGATTTGAACCCGTGTGACCGACTGGGTTTGTAGCAGTTTTCAAAGACTTTAAAAGCTGTTTCGACATGTTTATATGGTATTTTATACGCTTTTAATCAACTGGTAAGCTAAAAAGTTCCTATACATAACATTAAAAATGTCGACGCCACTAATCTATACAGTGAATCTTACGATTCTATGTTTCGTGACCACAGACAAGTGTCTTTTGCGTTGTCTAATGTGGTATCCGTGAGATTGTCTTTGATACCAATTATCGAATCTGTTTAGTAAGTCTTAGACTGGAGGGGAATAGGACTGTCATAAAAACTGAATTAAACTTACTGCTTTAATACCATATGGTTCAGTTTATGCTTTAGTGGTTTTGGATTTTATTTTCTGCATGCTTTAACATACGCTCAATTATCTATATATTTTAACAAGTTTTATAAAGAAGAATTGATTTAGCATTAACTGTTAATTCACGGGTTATTCTTTTTTTTGCAGGTGTAATGTGATTGAGGAATACCGATACACAATAAGAAGTATATCGAGTTAACCAGGTTTGTCATTTTGTATGCTTTTTGTCATTTTCGTATGTTTGGGATCATTGAGTTGGATGTGCAATAGGCACTGAAGGTCATGGCCATCCGCAGTTTTTTTAAGTTTTTGTTGTGGGATCGAAGCAGGATATTAACCTTAACGCGAAGCTCTTGTGACGGCGCGCTTTTTAGCAACAAGAAGAATATTATTTTTTTTTTTGTACTATGATTCTGTATTCAATAACTTATATTCATAGGCACATCCGAATAGTAACTTTAGAGTTTTAGTTACATTTTTGTTATCCATTCTTATATGATGACACTGAGCATCCCCGTTATATCTTGCAAACGCAAATGCCCTGTAGCGGAGAGGGGTTGCAAACGCCCCGCAGCGGAGCGCGGACAAACCCCCTCGTTTGTCTATAAATGGTATTTCAACAAAATGTCTTTAGATGCACCGTATACAGGCGGTTGATGATGAACACTTGTTCTAGTATCTTGAATAGGGTAAGTGATGAAGTGTCATTCTAAGAGGTTGTCTTGGTGGCATCCAAATCCAAATGATATGGATAATAAAAGAAAAACATTAGGGACGATAAAAATAAATGCACAAAATGTTTTTTTTATCATTATTCGAGTTTAGATATTTTACGTATAAGAAATTGGGTATTATTATTGGTATCTCCTGCTCCATCGAAAAAGTTTATGTTTTAGTACATTTTCCATCTTTTCGCCCCTCTATTTACAGCAAAAACATTGTTTCTGTTCCGTGCTTTTTTGACAGTTTAATACTTTTTACTTGTTAAACTTTATATTTTTTGTTTCGCAGTTTCCATTTCGTAATTTTATAATATGAACCATTTCTACATAAAACTAAAGCACTCATTTGGCGCTAGGGGCGATGCAATCATTTGGATTTGGCTCAGATGAGACTGAGAGATACCAGGTGGGTTTGGCATGAGGTGTTTAATTTTCAGAGATGGTATGTAGACGCATGGGAGGAGACAAGAAGTGGCGGAGACTGGGAGGAGCTCGGGGCAAGTGTCTCTTAGCGAAAAAAGTTGTAATATAAATTTTATAAAATATTCGGAATATTTTTGTAATATGCCCCCTAAAAACCAATTTTTAATGTAGTTTTTAAAAATTATTGAAATATGTCTCCTCGAAAAAAAATTCTGGCTCCGCCCCTGGAGACAAGGGGGCACAAGGGCATGTATTTTTTTCGCGAAAAAAATTGTACTGTAAAATTTTTAAAATATTTGTTTTTTTTTGTAATTTGCCCTCCAAAAAATTTGTAAAGTTGTTTTTTAAAATTATTAAAGTGTGTCTCTTCAAGCAAAACTTTCTGACTTCGCCATTGCACAGAGGTGTAGTGGTGCAAAAAATCGTTAAAACCGGTTTTCGGTTTATTAAAAACCGGTTTAAAAAAACCGGTTTTTCTAAATAACCGGTTTCGTTTTATCGGGTTTTATCGAAATCGGTTTTTTTTTTTTTCGGATACTAAATGTCGGAATCGGTTTTTTTTTTCGGTTATAAATTTTTCGGAATCGGGTTTTATACGGTTTCGGTTTTTTTTCGGAATTTGAAACTGAACAGGTTCGAACATGTATTTAATAAACTTGTTAATTACAAACATTAATTAAACAATACACCGAAACATACGAAATCAAATACAAACAAAAATTTTTATTTGCACCGGAATCATACTAAAAAAATACAACCAAAACTGTTATTTAAAACAATACAATTATACAACTAAAAATATATACAACACTATACATTTGAGCTTCGGCATGAACATCACCCAAAAAAAAACATATTAGTGTACTCACTGTAAGACAAGAAGGTCGAGGCTCGCATTTGCCATCTACCCGTTAATACTCAATCCATTAAATCTTCAAAAAATCTTCTACATCTACGGGTACAATATCAAAGTCTTCAACTCACATTCATCTAATTCGGTATCGGGAGGTGATATCCCTAATTCAACTTCTTTCTCTTGCTATAAGATTTCTTCAACGTCTTCTAATATCGGACCTTCAAGATGTTACATGTTGTACCCTATCTACTCCGTCCAAATAATCTTCAAACATACACATAACTTCCACGATTCGGGGGTTAGTCTTGACCTTTCTTTCCGATATAATTTCTAACCGCTAAATAGGAAAAGCCGATTCGAATTGCATACCGATCGAAGCTTGGCCCGTTAAAAGGGTCACGAGTCATAGCGGTATAAAATTGCAAATTGGATATCCCCTTCTTTCCACCAAGCCAAAATGTCAAAGTTGTAAACGCTTTCGGCCTTAAATTATTAAAAAGGTTTTGTAGCCTATATTGTTCCCAACTCGCTTGTTGGGAAAGCCCGATTTCGTTGACAGCTTTGTACTCTTCAAATAAACTATTATAAAGGTTTAATATTAATGTCACTTGCATTCGGGACGATCCAGCCCGCATTTGAGATCAACAATCGGGTTTTGTATTGACCACATTTTGTTGCATAATTACCAAAAATTTTTTAAAATTATCGTAAAAATATAAAAATTTTGGAGTTTATATAGTTGGGGTCGGTGTTGTCAGCTCTAACCAAAGGATAAGTCTAAATTAGTTCATTATTCTTGTTATTAAAAGGTTTCTACGCCTCCAACATTTAAACATGTAATTAATGCGGCGGAACAAGTAAAAACCAAAGGTAAAATTAGCAAAATATTTACAAATTTCTTTTTTATATACTTTAACCATCTTCTAAACATATGACTAGGTGAGGTTTTTAATTTCGTCTAATTTTTTTCCGTCATAGCAATAAATTTGATTTAAAACTATTGAGCTAGTTGGGTAATAAAACACCCGATAAATATAAGTTTGTTGCCACTGTTAAAAACTTGTAAAAAATAGTTCAATCATTTAGATAAATCTCAATCTTGGTCGTCTATCGAAACGGACTTATTTCTATTAACACAAGTGTTTCATTAAAAGCGTTATTAAAGTCGTCACATTTGTCGAAATATATTTTCCAAACATCATGCAAGTAGAAATTACCACCTAGTTTGTTATTTTCTAGCAAGGTCCTAGGGGTTCTTCACCACATTGTTTACGAAAACGTCTATAGTTCATTTGTCGTTTGTTACTCGAACTATATATAGTTACTAATAAACCCCTAAATTTCATCCTTAAACTATCACATATTTTTAATGCCGCTTGCACGGATAAATTTATAACATGAGCAACACAACGGGAATGAAAAAAAAGACCATCTAAAACGGGTTTTATACGTAATTTTAACAATTCCATAGCTCTAGTATTATTGGATGCATTATCTAGTGAAATCGTAAAAACTTTATTATCTAAATTATATTCAATTAAAGTTGTCATGTCAATTTTCTTAAATTAGATCCCCGTATTGGAGGATAACCAAATAGTTTTGAAAACAATTGTCTGATTTCATTCTAATAACCAAGATTCGGATTAACCAATGACCGTAACGTGCTAAATAAGAATTTGCCGATACAACTGTGGTGCGTCCAAAATCCGTATTTATAGAAACACCCATATTTATTAATCAAGAAAACCATCAATAATATCGTTTTGTTAGGAGTCCGTATTCCGCATAATTTTAAAAGCATCACTTCTAAGAGTAGTAAACGACTATCATGTTGATACCAGCGGTTGTAGCCTCCTTTTGATGATCTCCCTTAAAGCTTGCGACGTTGTCAAGTGGTTGAATGGAAGCACTTGTTAGAACTGAAGAACTTCGAAAACTCAAGTCGATACCGATCATTATCAAATTTAAACATACTTGACCATTCCGCACCAATAGTACCGAACTTGTGACGTATCATTTTTGGCTAACGCATTACAACCGTTCGTAAGAAGTATCTGGAGTGTAGTGTTAGACGCGGTGGTATAGTAAAATTTCATACATTTCTTGCAACAGCGCCTTTTCCACCCTATCGATCATGACTACACATATCGTAATTAGAACCAAACATCGCTTTTCTCGTAGTTGGTCTAATTTTAACAACATCTTCATTTGTGTAAACTTTTTCGTACAGGCTAGTAGAAATAGGAGGGATTAGTGAGAACTTAGTTGTGATTAGGAGATTTTGCCATTATAGAGGGATTTGAGAAATTAAGGGTATAATAATTCACGATTAGAGGAGAAAAAAAAGAGAGATTAGTATGCGACAGTCTGTTTTTGATGTGTTTTTCAAAACCCCACCCATTACATTATTTATGAGTACTAAACCATGCGCCTAAAGATCATTAAAAACAAAAAAAAAAAAAAACAAAAAAAAAACGGTATAAACGCTAATAGCCGTGGTGGAAATTCATTTTAAAATAAAAACTCGTAAAAAAACCGTTTTTAAAAAAAAAATGAAACGGCTTAATTTATGTTTTGACTTCCATGTTGACCACGGTTTTTTTTAAAACAAACGGTTAAAAACCGGGTTTTTATTTTCTTTAAAAAATAACTATTAACGGTATATATTAAAAACAAAAGATATTTCTAAAAAAAAAAATAAAATAGAAAAAGAACCGGGGATTAACCGGTTTTTTTTAAAAACCTCAGCTTAAACCCGGTTTTAAAACCGTAAAAACCGGTATCAGTAAAAAAAAACCCTAAAATCTGTATAACCGTTTCGTTTAAAAGAAAAGCTCAATATTTTTAAAAACCGTGTGTTGTTTTTTTGATTTCTTTAGATATTTTTAGAATTTTTTTTTCGGCTACGTTTTTATACCGATTTTAAAAAAAAGGGTTAGGATTTGCACCTATACGGAGGTGTGAGGTGTTTGTTTAGATTGTAAAGTTAGAGGAAGAAATAATAAAATAAAAATATATATAAAGAGCAGAAAGACAAGTTTGCCCTCTTATATTCACCTTCACCGCACAAAACCCTTGCTCTTAATTTCTCAGCCTCCAAAACCCCTTTCTTTTCTTTCCGACCACCGTCATCAAACCGCCTCACATCGCGACTGTTTGGTCAACAGGTAACACTGCGCGCAAACCCACTAGTATTTTTTCCTTAAGCTATACAGAATATATTTAATAAAAAACTGTTTATATTGCATGAGTGAATAAAAAACAAGATAATTAGATAGAATATCATCATTGTCATGGGTACCAAAAGGTGCATCTAAAGCTGTTCCAACACCAGCTGATCCTCCTTCCAAAGAAGAGCTTGAGGAAATTAAGAAACTCGCACTTGAACAACAACTAGACGGTAGATTCTTTATAAAAAATAAAAAACTAAAAAAAAATAAAAAAAACAACAATAAAAAAAAAACAAAAGAAAAAAGATAATAAAAGAATTAAGAAAAAAAAAAAGATACGAAATTTATACGTATTAACGTAGCCACCCACCGAACTAAATACCCCCCAATATATACGTAGCGAGGTTTTATCGGCGCACATATTTAACAAGGCCATTACCATGGGTTATATGTTATAATTAAGCATTGTATGGTTTTCAAAATTTCAAACGATTTTGTAACACTTGTATCACTTTATGTAAGAAATTATACATATGGGGTGTTTGTTTCGGCTTATGGCTTATTTGGTCTTGGGCTTATGTTTCATAAGCTCACTTTTTGTAGCTTATTTTGAAACTTTTAAGCCGGAAAGTTTCTAACATAAGACACAAAAGTGAGCTTATGAAACATAAGCCCAAAACCAAATAACCCATAAGCCAAAACAAAACTTCTCCCAATTTTATCGCATACATTTATAACTACAATTTCTTCTATTTAGTGTATACAATCTTATGAGTGAATTTTTACATTTTTACTATTTATGTTTTCTATGGGAGTATGATTGGGTACTGTTTGGGTTAAGTAGTTGTACCAGTGATTATAAGGTGTTAGTTTATTAAAAAGCTAAATGCTTCTTCATGTAGCTCTTAGGGGGTGTTTGTTTAAGCCTATACGTGGCTTATGAGCTTATTTGTTTTTTTGCTTATATTTCATAAGCCCCATTTTTCACGCTCACTTTGAGACTTGTGGGCTTATATGATAAGTTTATTATGATATGATAAACTATAAGCCCATAAGTCTCAAAAATAAGCCGGAAAATATGGGGCTTATGAAATATAAAGCAGAAAAACAATAACTTAAAGCCACTAGAACCTTAAAAACACGAAAAAAACAAAATGTTTTAGTATTTATAATTTGCAACAGTACTTTATTTTAGCATTTCCAGAATGTAAATTAATCTTTTTTTGTACAAAACCTAACTTTCGTACATAAATTCAACTTATCTATTTTTTATAGAAATTATGCGTAAATCTAGCATCTTTATATGTTATTTTTAACATCTGTATAACACATTTGTAATGAGAAGTTTATAAACATTGTTTCTGGCTATAAAATGATTTAAAGTGGGCTGAAAAGAAGTAGGCTAACTAAATGTGACGAGCAAAAAGTACGTTGCTATTTTATAATAATAGCCTATAACTTTTTTGTTTGAGCTATTTCATCTGGCCTGGACCGTTTTCTGAGCTTTGGTTCGTGTCACTTCCACAGTTCCACCCATAGTTTTAGGCTTCAGTTTTATGGGTTGAATTAAATCATAGTTCTGAAAATGTTGATGCATATGCTTACTTTAAGTTTGTGGTCTGTTAAATGTAATCGACTCATGTCTCTGTGTGTTTGGTGTTTGCAGTGTAGATGTTGAAAGTGAGCAAAATGATGAGGAAATCGATGAGAGAAATGATGATGAAATTGATGAGGAAAATGATGATGAGAATGAGGAGGAAATGAGTGTTGATGCAGCGTTACAGCCTGCTGCAAATCCGAGCAAGAAAGCGTTAGTGCATCTAATGCACTTGGGTAAGCTTCGATAAAGAAAGGGCGTGTGGATCAAAATGATATGCAGATGGTTAAAGATGAAACTAAAACATGGGTGACTATGATACGAGGATGATGGTATTTATTATTATATACCTTGCTCTTATTATCTTCTTTCAATATACAGTGTTTTGGTGAGTGTTAGGATGCGTTTTTCATGACTAAAGAGTGTGCATCAATCATGATTTTATGGATCCAACTCGTAATTCATTTTTCATTTGTTGACATCAGAGCTGGCAGTTTGACTTATTTTGGTTCGGGTATACTGCGGACACTTTCTACCCAAGCAATGCATTGGACCCTTTATATGAAGAAATAAAAGATGTGAGTATTCTCTCATTTGTTATGTGGTTAAAAACTGCCAACTGCAAGCTTTGGAACATTCTTTAATATCTATTGTTTTAGGATGACGAGACTCTAAAGAGATTGAGGACATCATGATCAAAGCGGATGATGTCTGTTATAGTTTGTAACAACTAATGAAAAGGATGAAAATGAGATCATCTATTTGTATGTATTATTTAGTAGCATATATCGAAACGAAAGCAGCTTTGGTCACCCTTTATTTTATGATGTGGCATATGTGTGTATTTCAACAGGTTTAATATAGTAGAGGAACCCAGATGGTGATTTCGAACATGTATGTTCACCATGACATTAAAATACCACAACGTTTCCTCCTATGCACAGCATGGGACTTGAATTGCCCAAAAAAAAATAAGATCCCATTAAAGGTGGAGAAAAAGGTAAAGTGAACATGATTTCGTTATCTTTAAAAAACATGGAGTATGTTAAGATACATTTAAGATTACAGGTCACAAAATGACCCATTGTAACCCAAACAGGATACAAAGCCATCTTGTATAGCTCATTGATGTTTGTTCGTTTTCAGGAAATTTTATAGCGGTGGGGTCAATGGAACCAGCAATTGAAATATGGGACCTTGATGTTGTACGTGGATTTTCCTTTTTCTACTCATTTATGGTTTTTAGTTAACGAGTTACTATAATACTAATCCAAGTTATCTTTACTTATGTGGTTCCACCATCTTTAGATGGATGAAGTCCAACCATCACTCATCTTAGGTGGCGTCGTTGAGAAGAAGAAAAAGAAGAAAGGAAAGAAGGTCGAGGTATTCATTAGTTCACCTTCTTAGCATATAGACGTTCTCTGGCTTGAATCAAGAACAAGACAAGTTGCTTTTAATTATTGATATGCCAAAAAGATCTTGCTGCATTTGTAAATTCAAATTTGGAAAATTTTGTGCTTGTAGAAATCTGTGAAGTACAAAGTAGATAGTCACACTGGTGCCGTGCTTTCTCTTGCTTGGAACAAGGGCTATAGGTATGCTAACTAGCCTTAGATTATATATGTAGATGCGTTTTTGCTATGCTGATGTCGTATTGTCACTTTGATACACAGGAATCTTCTTGCGAGTGCTAGTGCTGACAAACTTGTGAAGGTTTGGGATGTAGCCACCAGCCAATGTGTGCTTACCATGGAACACCATACTGATAAGGCAAGCTCTATTAGAATATATATCATCTCTATCTTTTCATTTGGCTGAGTTGGAGAACAGACTCGGTCAGAATGGGTATTTTTGGGTATCGGTCAAAAGGGTTCAGTTTGGTTTGGGGGGCTATTGAAGTTGACCCCGCCAATACATTCTTCTTGCTCTGGTTTTAAAAATGTTCACAACGTCTAAACATTGTTACACTCAGATTTATCAGAAATATCTTGTCCAATTTTTACAAGTGTTTTCTTGATACACAAAAAAGTAATAGGGATCAAGACTGATATTTTCAGGTTCAAGCTGTTGCATGGAATCATTTCGAGCATCAAGTTATTCTTAGTGGATCTTTTGATCATACAGTAGTCATGGTGCGTATCCGTTTCTAAATCCTTCTTAAAAGATTGCCTCATGCAGTTATTGTTTATGAATATTTCTTGTGATTTTTTGGTTGATGATATTCTTGTTAAATCGCAGAGGGATGGAAAGGCTCCTGCACATTCTGGCTTTAAATGGTCTGTTGGTGCTGATGTCGAATGTGTGGCATGGGATCCACATGATCAGCACTTGTTTGTGGTTAGTGCTACAACTTGAACTTTGTACTTAAGTGATTGGAAGGTTATGAATTACTACTCCTTTCTCGTTTGACACCCTAAGGTGAAAAAAATGGGCAGGTTGAAATGGGGCATGTCAAAATGGGTTGGCATTTTGGTGGTGTTTTCTTATTTGATATAAATTATCATTATCACGGGTCGTTTATTCATAAATCTAACATAGACAATTTTTAACGTTAATTTACATGTTACTGTTTTCAGGTGAGTCTTGACAACGGTACAGTTGTTGGTTTTGATATCAGAAACGCCTCGTCCAATCCGTCTGCAGAATTAAAGCCGACTTTCACTCTCCACGCACATGATAAAAATGTTTGTGCTATTTCGTATAACCCAGTGGTCCCAAATGTAAGCCTCTTTTTTTAGTGTTTTGTTTATTTACGGTTTGTGTTAACAATAACATTATATTGATCAACTCTTTTTCTTGTTCCAGCTTATTGCAACTGGTTCCGAAGACAAAATGGTAATTTCACGTTTAGTTTATTTAACTATCTATATATCTGTCACACTTGCATAATATCATCTCTTATATTATGAACGTTTTTTTGGTAATAACAGGTTAAACTATGGGATTTATCAAATAATCAACCGTCTTGTATCGCCTCACAGAATCGCAAAGCTGTATGTCTGATTATCTTTTGTGTCGAATCCTTAAGAAATTAGTGTACGCTATTACGGAAGCATGATTGTTTTCTTGTTTTGACTCTTTCAGGGAGCTGTTTTTTCGCTGTCATTCTCGGAAGACTGTCCATTTTTGCTTGCTCTTGGTGGCTCTAAAGGAAAATTGGAGGTTAGCATTGCTACAGTTTTGGATCAACCGACAATTAAAATTTATGACTTTGAAATATCAAAAATATACATTGTCACAAGGCGTTGAACTTTCAAAAATGTTTCAGTATACTGTTTTGGTTATTCACTTTGTATAATTAAACTTGTTGCTCGGTTATGTGCAGTTATGGGACACATTATCGGAAGCTAGCATTTCAAAGAAATACGGGAAATACGCCAGGCAGAATAACACACCCGTCTCAACATGAGTTCAACAGTTTTCGCTTATGTTTTACGTTGTGTAGCTTGCTATACTGGGTTTTGATTCGCTTGGTATACTTTTAATATGTAAGGCGGTTTACTATGATTTTGGATAAAAGGCTTGTTTTGGGGTAAAGTTTCATCTAGCGAGTAGTTAAGCTGTATACAAATTTTGAGAGCATGGAAACTTTGTCAGGAGTGAGAGCCTGTAATTTAATGGCTTGATGCTTATTTGCTTATTTGACCATCATTGGATTTGGATCTACGTCCCGGCTATTGTGAGTGTCTATGTTGTGTTCCACCATGGTTGTCAAGGTACTCAAGTCCACGAGCCGCGCCAGTGCATATCTTAAGCCTTCGAACCCATGATAGATTATCAATATTGAGATACAAGTCGAGGCTTCCTCTAGACGCATACTCATACATGAGGACCTTGTCGTTGCTCTCATCACAAAACCGTAACAGCGAAACAATATTTGCATGCTCTAAAACTCGGGGTTTCCTTGTCCAAATGCACGATCTAAACGCTTTAAAGCAACAATAGAACGACACTTATGATCGTCGAGTTTTCCTTTGTATACTTTCTCAAACCCTCATTTCACGATACAGTTTGCATCATCAAAGTTGGTTGCTGATTATATAGTTTCTAGTGTTATTTTGGGGTGTTGAAAGTTCAAACTGTGTAGATGGTACCCATTGGGATTTGGGAACTAGCAGACTCGAAATTCTGGGAATGGGCTCAGAATGATTATACGGGCTTAAATGAACAGCTGGGCATGATCATCGCTCTTGTTTGGTTCGGGTTATTCTGTTTTAAAAATTTCAATTCTTAAACCAAACCCAAACCCAAACCAAACCATATTCAAATTTGGTTTCGGTTTAGTTCAATTTAAACTGAATTCGGTTTTATTCGGTTTAAACCATAGTTATCCAGCAGAAAAAGATGAAAAATTGTATTTAGGGTCCGTTTGGTATGTGGGCATAGGTGGGTTTAGGCTGAAAGTTGTGTCAAATCCTATGTTTGGTATACGTATGTGGGCCCATAAGTTTGGCTTGAAAGAAAAAAATAAGGCATGCTCAAATCTTAAGCAATTAGCCAGGTTTACAAAAACGTTACTGTCAACTTCTTGTCCTTTTTTTAAAAGAGTGGGCCTCAAATTGATTTCCATTTTCCATCTCTCATTATAATTTTAAAATTATTTTAATACAAAAACTTTAAGAGGAGAATTATATTGAATACCAAAAAAAGGTTGGATACTAGGGGACTCATCCACACCATCCATTTAAAAAAAAAAAAATGGTTGTGATTAAAAGCATTTAATTATTTCACCAATTTTTTAAAATTTAAATATCTCCTAAACCGTTAATCGTTAAGTAAAAAAAAATATACCATCACGACGAGCATTTAATTATCTTTCAATAGATATCCACTTTGATATACTTTCGACAAAAAAAAATTTTACGTTTTTTTCACGTCTTTTTCATCTTTTTTCCACGTTTTTTTCAAATTTTTTCAGATTTTTCACGTTTTTTTTACTTTTTTCACCTTTTTTTTTTCGTTTTTCACGTTTTTTCGAGATTTTTTTTTCTTCGTTTTTTCCGTTTTTCACGTTGTTTTCTCGTTTTTTTTCCGTTGTTGAAATTTGCATTAAAAATCATATATGATATAACACTAATATCATATATGATTTAACACTAAAATTAAATTATACATATATGACATACACTAATATCATTTTATGACATACACAATAATATTTGTTATCTCTAACCATCCATATATGATTTAACAGTAATCTAATATCATAATATGATTCTCATGCAAGTTTCTATGGAAGAAAAAGTCAAAAAAAATGTGAAAAAAACGGAATTTTTTTTTGTCGAAAGTATATCAAAGTGAGAAAACGTGAAAAAAACGTGGAAAAAAGTGAAAAAACCGTGAAAAAATGTGAAAAAAACGTGAAAAAAATGTGAAAAAAGTGAAAAAAACTTGAATTTTTTTTTGTCGAAAGTATATCAAAGTGGATATCTATAGAAAGATAATTAAATCCTCATCGTGATGGTATATTTTTTTTCGCTTGACGATTAACGGTTTGAGAGATATTAAGATTTGAAAAAAAAGGTTGAAAATAATTTTTGGTTTAATCTTATCCATTAGATTAAGATGAAGATGAAGGGTGGAGATTGGTCCCCTGGTATCCACAAAAAACTTTGTATCCAAATGAACCTAAATCAAACTTTAAACACATAATTTTTCGTATATTTAAAAATAACAATTTTATATAATTTATATATTTTTTCTCTCTTACTTTTTTTTCTTTAAACTTACACAAAAACCAAATCCTAATCCAAATCCAAATCTATATCCAAATTCCTTAAGAAACCAAACGGACCCTTAACTTTATCTTAATGAATACACTAATAATAACACATTCTATAACTTATATAAATCATCAGAAAACTGTAGCAACGAGGTATAAAATATTCATGGCTGCACGACTTCCGACGTAAGATTTTCTTTTTTATATTTTTAAAACGCACTATGAACTTTAACCTATTTACAATTTTTTTATATAACAAACTTTATTTACCAAATATGTAGCGCATATTTATCGATTCATTCGAAAAAAAAAACGTTACTGAAAAGATCGTCGAATTGTGAACAAAACGAACCCAATATTGCAATGCTTTTGACATTTGTACGATTTTATAAAAAATGTTGAAGTTTAATATATATATATATATATATATATATATATATATATATATATATATTTATAACTATATATTATATATATATTTATATATTATTATATTATATATATTATAATTTAAAAAAAAACAAAATTTCAAATGCCGCACCCTGGACTTTAACCTATTTATGACTTTTTAATATAACAAACTTTATTTAACAAATATACAGCGCATATTTATCGATTCATTCGGAAAAAAATCTCACTCAAAAGAGCGTCGAACTGCGAACAAAACGAGCCCAATATTACAATGCTTCTGACATGCGTACTATTTTATAAAAAATGTTGAAGTTTAATATATATATATATATTTAAAAAAACAATTTCCAAAACGCACCGTGAAGTATGTATTTTTAATATATTTACATTTTTTTTTACAAAACACACCCTCACGTTTGCGCACCCTCAAGTTTGCTAAAAGTTATAAAACCGACCTTCAACTCTTATCTATTTACGAATTTTTTTATAATAAACTTTATTTATCAAATATGGAACGCATATCTATCGACTCATTCGGAAAAAAAATGTCCCTAAAATGAGTGTCGAATTGCGAACAAAACGAGCTCAATATTGCAATGATTTTGACATGCGTATGATTTTTTTAAAAATGTTGAAGTCTAATATATATTTTTAAAATATTTACGGAAATAGTCTTTGAGATTATTGGTTCGTTGAAAGGTGAGTCCCAATGACTGACAAATAGTAATCGACGTTATCGATCCATTGCGAAAATAGTCCCGCGCGCTCCGCGGCAGCGCGCGGGTTACGAATCTCATTTATATAATAAGATAGTTATATATTAACACTTATCTAAGTAGATCTCAATGTTATATAATCTAGTAAGGAGGCATAAAAGTCCAAACAATAAAACTTGACAATGTAGCATATAAATATATTAAGTTTGGATTAAATGGGAAATATAATTAAGATGCGATAAATGAGAAGAAACCATAACTATAAGTATTAGATGAATGCACAAAAATAGATGCATATTCTTATTTGTTCTCATTCCTTATTTAAAATATATGGCTAGAATTTTTTCTCACTCTTCTTAATGAAATAATTCTTCTCACTAGATCCATTCCTAGTTAAAATATTGAAATAGGTAGATTACAAAAGAATGTAATTAAATGTCGCATTTATACTAGAAAAAAAAGTTTAAATAGTGACCGCTAATTTTTTTATGAATTCAGTTTTGATTCAGTTTACGTTTTGTCAAAACCGAAGACCAAATATTTAATTCGGTTAGGTTTTAAATTGGTTTGTTTCAGTTTGCAAGCTCTGTGAATAATATCCGAATTGTGAATATCTCTAAGGCCGGAGGTAGTAGGAGTCATTCCTCACTCATGAGAAGCTTTCTCACCCGTGAGGACCATTGCGGGGGTGAACACTCACGTGTGGGCAAGCCAAAAACAAGGGCCGAAAGGTGACCGAGGTAACCTTTCGGATTTTGTGTATATGTGGCTCCCATGTATGCTTATATCGTTATTTATTTGATTTGTAAGTGTATGTAGAGTATTTTGTTGGGTATGTTTGTATTAAGTGAGTATCTTTAAAAAAAGTTATAGGAGTGATGACCATTATGGGCAAGTTTTCAAAAATTGCGAATGAGTAGTCAGGCGGTCGACCCTCTTGTAGCTTGTAACCGGTCTAGGCGAGATTATCGGCGATTAAACAGATTGGCATTTCCGGCAAGTTTTGGGTATTTGTAGCGAGTTTTGGGTATTTCCGGCAAGATTGTTATTAAAAAACAAATTGTAATAGATATGCAAGCTATTCAAATAAGTTTACGGGGAATTTTGCCTATTTCTGGCAAGATTTACAGGTTTTCGGCAAGTTTGACCACCGTTGACCGATTTACACAAATCGAAAAGGTTGATGGTCCAATAGCACATAGGCGGTGATTAATCGGTCTTCCTTCCATCGCAGACAGTTCCATCTAGGCTTTCGTATTACATTCCTCAAAACCCACAACACGAAAAGGAATTATGTATCCACAGAGCACAAAGGCGGTGAATAATATATCCGGTCTTATGAAGGCATTTTTTTGTGCAATAACTGATTATGGATGAATAGGTTAGAAAAAATAATAGGTACGTAGAATAATGAAGCGTTAAGCCAAGGATATCGCTGAAAAGTATGAAATGTGTGACCCACCACCCTCTAAAACAATAAGTGCTCTGATCATAGCAAAGTTGATTTTTGTCCAATCTATAAAGGCATGGAATGATTCGCAAATTGGACCATCTCCCAATCGCTTAAAAACAAGTGGATTCCCCATTAGCATTTTCATTTCAACATGGTTGAAAGATTTATATTATGCTCAATAAACTGGACCACCTCTCAACCAATTTTCAAGTTACAAAGACATTGTCTTTAATATACTGTCTTAGGTAGTGTTTGTTTTTTCAGAAATGTCTCTTAACAGCATCTTACTCTAACTCATTCAGACACGGTCAGACATTTGGGTCATTAAGACTGTTTGGTTTTTTCAAGTCATTCAGAGGCAGTAAGAAGCAAGCAGTGT
>BQNB010072076.1:0-30648 GCA_026074375.1 Tanacetum coccineum
GCAAGTAAACATTTTGCATTGATTACATGTTTGCCTAAGTACCGATAACCCAATTAAGCCCATTATCATGAACTGTCAATTGCATAATTGTAGTTGGGAATTACATTATGTGAGCGCGAATGTTATTTAATAGATCTATTCGGGAAACGACCTCCCCGTTCGGGTGACTTGCTATCACCGAGAACGAACATTATAGCATGTCGAATTTTAGGGATGTTTTCGGGTTAAAACATCATTGCGGGCAGAAATTGCAACAAGCGAACAGAGTCGAGCTTCAGTGTCATGAGCTTAGGAAAATGTAATCTGGTTTTGTGATGTCTGCATGTGTTGCATTATCACGGGGAAAGTCTTGCGGTCCTGCATATTATGATTTATCAAACCTATGAATTCACCAACATTATTGTTGACGTTTTAAAGCAATGTTTTTCAGGAGATCAGTAAGCATAAGGTGCCAAGGATACATTGGTGATTTTGTTTTGGGATGTCATGCTAAAGATATGGTTGTATTATGTTTTGGGAAACTCATGTGTTGTGAACCAGTATCTTTGTAATAATAATAAGGAACAAGTTAAAGCTTCGGGCTATTTGTATCAAATATTTGTTAAATCCAATGTATCAGTTTTAAAACGACTTTTTGGTCGTTCTATATATATCTTGTGTTATTGATCTATGAAGTAACACGCCCCGGACCCTTATTCCGCTGCGACCCAATTTGGGGGTGTTACAGATTGGTATCAAGAGCCAAGGTTATAGAGAACCAGGTCAAATGTTTTTGCTGGACTATAACCGTTTTCAAACATTGCATTCATACAAAGGGGTTTTTACGGGACATACATACACTAGTTGTTTGCATTAGTTAGTTTTACTAGATGCTTACATGATGCATATACGTGTTCATATTATAGTACGTACGTTACTATAAGGGTATATTGTATATATACAAAGATGAGTTTTCATTCTTTCGTACAACTCTACAGTTATTTATATAAGGGTTATTTATATAAATAGGGGAACATTTCTTTAGGCAAGGTAGCACTATAAGCTTGTAGGTCCTAAACGCTACCTAAACATTAAGGTATCGAATATGATACCTTACCGTCATTCATTTATGCCATGAGCGCATATTCGTATTTACCATACCGGTCTTATATAATATACTTATATAAGTTAAGTTTTGCTCATAGTAAGCAGTTATGTTTTCATCATCGACGGTTACCTACACGTCCGTCTATATTAATTCCAAACCATGGAGATTCCAGTGAGCTTCTGATAAGGAGCTAGAGGCACCAATGGAGGATTAGCCTCTATCTGTTGATGCCTCACCTACAGCCCTATCATCGGGCTACATTGCTGACTCCGATCCAGAAGAGGACGAGGAGGACCCTGAGGAGGATCATGCTGACCATCCTGCCGACGGAGGAGACAATGATGATAATGAGTCATCTGGTGATGACGACGATGATGATGATGTAGAGAACGAGGAGGAGGAGGAGCACCAGCTCCGCCGACCCTTCAGTTGTACTTATATAGACTTGACCCTCAAGCTAAGATACAGAGGCATTTTTGAGACTAGTGATTCTTGCTTCTACACCACTCAACCTCTCCATACCATAATCAACCTGTTTTCTGAAGACCAAAATCCCGGTACAGTAACAGATGTCTATTTAACACCATACTCTACGATCACCATCTGCTGAGGCATGCATTACCGAGTTTGCTGCTGCAGTACCTTCATCATTACCACCACCACTAGAGAATATAACTTAAAGATAACATAAGAGTCTAGCATCTAGAATCTTGAGAGGCACCCTGGCCCATAGATAAATAGATTTGTTAGTGTAGCTTGTTTTTATATATCCCCACTAAACTTTGAGTAATACTCGTTAGTAGCAGTTAATGAAAAGCTTTGTACTCTTTAACTCGGGAAAAACGAGTGTATCAAAGTATTAACCTACGCTGTTGGTCATGATCATGCTACTGTATGATGTGGATTTATTTATGCCATGGTTGCTGTTATCTTATATCTCTGCATGACGTGGTCTCACCTTACATATATGTTGTAATCATGGAGTGTCATGATTTGTCCTTGGATGAAACTTCATATACATTTTATTCCCTGTGATCTTCAGGAAATGATGACAACTATTAATCAAGGGATGAGTGTTGAGGAAATTGAGCAGGTTGTAGCCCAACGAGTGGCTAATGCTATCGAGGCTATTGCTATTTATGAGACAAAAACCAACATGGCCCGCAAGTCAATAAGCCAGACCAAACGAGAAGAAGACAAGGTAGCAGAGAATGCTAGCAACAAGAGGAAGTGGGAAGGTAACCACAATGGAAGCTCGAGCCAACAAAACAAAGGGCATAAAGTGCCTAGAGCACACACTACTAGACCAATCAACAATAAGGCATATGTTGATCTCTACCTCTGTGCAACCAGTGCAAATTTCACCATAATGGATTGTGCACTGTAAAGTACGGAAATTGCAAGAAGGTTGGCCACAAAACCCAAAATTCTAGAACACACCTACTACTGCTAGGAATCAACGAACTCTCACCTGTTATGAGTGTGGAAGTCTGGGATGCTACAAGAGTAATTGTCCAATAGTGAAGTTTCAAAACCGTGTAGACATGTACTGGAAAGGAAAAGCTCGTGGAGACTCATACGCCATGACGTCTAACATTAACATCTAATGAGAGACCTATTACCTAGTAAAACTTAAGTTTGAACTATCATAGACTCTATGTCCTTTAAGAATCTCATTGTATATCCTCTTAAATTTTCGTTGTACTGAACGATTTCAAATTATCTATCAAATCTATGTATTGTGAAATTTCCGCCAATCTACTCCAATTCTCTAATTATTCATGCAAACCACTTACTAAAACATTATGAATTTATGAAACATATCACTATCACACAATAAACTATTTCGTTGTCCTTCATAAACTGTTTCCATGGTCAATTTTCAAAACTATTTTGTTATCAATTCATAAACAATTTGTTACCACAACATAAACTCCTTACTATTACATTATGAACTGTCACGTGATTCCTTCGAAAACTATTTTGGTACCATCTCATAAACAATTTTAGTATCGCCTCATAAACAAAGTCGGTGTCATTAACAAACTACCTTACTATCGATTGATAAACTATTATTTTATAAACTATTTTACTATCATTGACAAATTATTTTACCATCGTTCAATAAGCTATCATTTTATAAACTATTCACAATCATTTCACGAATACCTTATGAATTACCTTCTTGACATCTTATATACTATTTCGCAATCATCTTAAAAACTACGTTACTATCACTTCATGAATTATCTTGTTCTTACCTTATGAAACCATTTTTACTACATAAATTATTTTATCAACACCTCATGAGTCATTTAGCCATTGTCTTGTAAACCATCATATAATTTCTCACAAACCATTTTATTGTCATCCTATCAACAACCTTACATCCACCTTGTGAATCATTTTGGTCATCTTATAAAACTCTTTGATACTTCTTTATACATAACACAATTTTAACGAAAAGGAGCATCGCATCGTTATCCCTCAAATATACATAGCCTGATCACCTATGTATAATTCAGGAAGGACCATGCCATGCTGAGAGTAGTCACCCTGTAACATTTGTCAATAAATCCATTTTTACTTACATCATTGAAAAACAAATTTTTGTGTGCGTATTCGTAAAACACGTTTACTTCAGGAAATCAAGTTAGTAACCATAGCAACTAAGTAGACCTTTACTCCATCTTACTATAAATTCGACATCATCTTTTACAAAATCCTAAGCCAAGAAGCCGAGACACATCACTAGTCGTCCTAGGACAATTCGCTATTAAATTTGTTCGCCATTAGAGAATTTATTAAATCATCCATTCAACATCTACTTAATGCCCATAGAACTTGGTAGTTCTGACGTCATAATTGGTATAGATTGGTTGTCAATGTATCATGCCATGATAGTTTGTGCCGAGAAAATTGTTCGTATTCTTTGGGGAAATGAAACCTTATTTATTCATGGTGACAGAAGCAATCAGGGAAACAAGACTCGTTTGAACATCATTTCATGCACCAAAACTCAGAAATATTTGTTGAAAGGACATCATGTCTTTTTGGCACATGTTACTACAAAGGAGACTGAAGACAAGTCGGGGGAGAAGCGACTTGAGGACGTACCAATCGTTCGAGATTTTCCTAAAGTATTTCCTAAAGAATTGTCGGGTCTTCCACCGACTCGACAAGTGGAATTCCAAATCGATTTGATGCCTGGTGCTGCACCTGTAGCACGAGCACCCTATCGATTAGCTCCTTCCGAAATGAAAGAGTTGTCGGAACAACTGCAAGAACTATCCGACAAGGGCTTTATAAGACCCAGTTCCTCACCTTGGGGAGCTCCGGTCTTGTTTGTCAAAAAGAAGGACGGATCATTCCGGATGTGCATTGACTACCGGGAATTGAATAAGCTGACGGTGAAGAATCGTTATCCTCTCCCAAGGATTGATGATTTGTTTGATCAACTACAAGGATCCAGTGTTTATTCGAAGATAGACTTGCGATCGGGTTATCATCAGCTTAGAGTACGAGAAGAGGATATTCCGAAGACGGCATTTAGGACTCGGTATGGTCATTACGAGTTCCAAGTGATGCCATTTGGTTTGACAAATGCACCTGCAGTATTCATGGACCTCATGAACCGAGTGTGCAAACCATACTTGGATAAGTTTGTAATTGTCTTTATCGACGATATACTAATTTATTCAAAGAACAAGAAGGAACATGAAGAGCATCTTAAGGCAATTCTAGAATTGCTTAAGAAGGAGGAGTTGTACGCTAAATTCTCTAAATGTGAATTTTGGATTCCTAAGGTACAATTTCTCGGCCACGTGATTGATAGTCAAGGCATTCACGTGGATCCCGCCAAGATCGAATCCATAAAAGATTAGGCATCTCCTAAGACTCCAACGGAGATTCGTCAATTTTTAGGTCTTGCCGGTTACTACCGAAGATTCATTGAAGGATTTTCAAAAATCACTAAGCCAATGACCAAACTCACTCAGGAGAAAGTCGCCTTTGAATGGGGTGACAAGCAAGAAGCAGCTTTTCAGACATTGAAGCATAAGTTGTGTAGCGCACCCATCTTAGCTCTCCCTCAAGGAGCTGAGAACTTTATTGTTTATTGTGATGTGTCACATAAAGGATTGGGTGCGGTATTGATGCAAAACGAGAAGGTGATTGCTTATGCATCACGACAGCTGAAGATTCATGAGAAAAAATATATTACCCATGATTTGGAACTTGGTGCAGTGGTGTTTGCTGTAAAGATTTGGAGACACTGCTTGTATGGAACCAAGTGTACGGTGTTCACAGATCATAAGAGTCTACAACACAAACTTGACAAAAAAGGAGTTAAATATGAGGCAACGCCGTTGGTTAGAGTTGCTCAGTGATTACGATTGTGAGATTCGTTATCACCTGGGGAAAGCAAATGTTGTTGCTGATGCTTTGAGCAGGAAAGAGCGAAGTAAACCATTAAGAGTGCGAGCCTTAGTTATGATTATTGGCTTGAATCTTCCCAAACAAATCTTGAATGCTCCGAACGAGGCACAAAACCAGAAATTCTAAGAACGAAAAGACGTAGGAGGTATGATAAGAAGGATTACCAAAGGAGCGGTTGGAATCCACGAGCGGACGAAACATATGTTAAAATGGTAGGAATTGGTTGCCATGTTATGGGACTTAAGGACCGTTAATCTTCGCACGAGTCCCACAAATCAAACATACTCTGTCCATCCAGGTTCAGGACAAAATGTATCAAGACATGAAAAAGCTATATTGGTGGCCCAATATGAAGGCCGACATCGCCACCTATGTTAGCAAATGTTTGACGTGTGCCAAGGTTAAAGCTGAACATCAAAGACCATCGGGATTGTTGATACAACCCAAGATACCTGAATAGAAGTGGGACAATATCACCATGGATTTTGTCACCAAGCTTTCTAAGTCACCGCAGGGTCATGACACTATTTGGGTGATTGTAGACCGACTCACTATTTTGGTTATAACCAACCTCTATTCTATTCTCTGAGTCAGCCATAACAGTTCGACTGTTGTGAGTTCTGTGGAGGTCCACATTATAGCTCAGATTGTCAAGTAGGGAATACACCCATTTATGATCAGGGTCCTTGCTACAATAAAAGTTTTAGTGATGACCAACATTCATTTTATTCTTCGTATCAGCAACAACAGTTCGACTATTATGAGGTCTGTGGAGGTCCTCATTATAGCTCGGATTGTCAAACCACGATCCAGCTTGTCTATGAGCCTAATCCTGGTAACAATTATGACTTTCCATGTTTTGACCAACCTCCACAGTACCATATTGACCAGTCGTCCCCTCAGGATTTGGATTTTGATAGTTAGTTTATGTGTTCATACAGGGAAAATAATCGTATTTTGGAGGAAATTCTTAGAACTCAAGAGGGCAATTCTCTTGTTGACGTGAAAGAACCTGAAGGGAGTGACGATTACTGTCACACCCCCAGACGGGGCCTGGACGGAATACGTGTCCGAGGGCGTGACGTCATCATAATCCGAACACAAGGCACAAGAGAACGACCACTAACGGACGTTTTGAAAATCATAACTCGTTGCATTGTTTTAAAAATAAATAAGTTTTACAACATTTAAAGGAAATTAAACATTTGCGGAAGCGAAAATAAAATATAGCAGAAGCATAATTTGGTTTTCAAAAGACAACGAGTATGAATGGTAATAAAGTCTTGAAAGAGTATCATATTGCACGTAGACTCCACATAGCACATCAAGAAGTCCAAAGCTAAGCACCTGAGAAAAACATGCTAAAACGGTCAACATAAAGTTGAGTGAATTCATAGGTTTAAGCAAAACATTTACGAGTATCCAAAACGTTTAGTAAATACTGCTTCACTCACAGTATTATGAAAAGTGTTTAGTAATCAGAAACGTACAACCAAAGTAGTATGGACCACAAGACTTCAAAACGTATGTGACAGTTATAGGAGATATAACTTCACATAAAATGGGGTGGGTATTTACGTTGCACTAAGCTCATGACACTGAAGCTAATTGCGAAAGATAGCATGTACATTGCTATAAGTATTTGTTTGCCCTTCCAGGTGTCCGACCAAAGACAACCTAACCAGTTCGACATGACATATATCCGTTTATCGGGCGCCCCGTGGGTAGTGAGCGCTACTCACCCGGATAGGGATAATTAGTCCCAATAGATCTATTTATTCACTCGCGCTCCCTCGACCGGTCCTCCAGTCAAGAGATTGACAGTTCATGATAGTTCGGGCAGTAGTGGTCTAAACGCTTAACTTAGGCAACACGTAAACAGGGATATCTCACGCAAGTACTTGTGTCCAGTAAAAACAACCAACGTTTTTGTAAAAGCTTAAAGTACTTATATCCATAAGTAAAAACGAGTGTGATATCAATCATGTAACAAGTTTGTAATCAACGTATACGAGTTTGAAATTCAGTGAAGTAATCGAGTTTGTAAACAAGCATGTTTCTCACCCCAAAAGTAATAAGGTAAATATAAAACAAGTAAAACGTGGGGCTATGAACTCACCTTGATGTTGCAGAGCAACTAGCAGAAATGCAAATAATAAGCACAGCACAAACGGAGAACAGAATGGCTCGACCAAGAAGATGCAGCTTAACTTAACGGCTAAATCCCACTAGTTTAGGATGATGAATTTGGTTTTCCGATGGATCAACGCGACACGTTGATAAGGGATTTGGATTTCGAGTTGGATGAGTTTGGTGGTTGGTTAAATAAAATAAATCGAAAAACACACGCAAAGTACGTAATATATTCCCCATATATATTACATATGAAAAATGAACAATTATATAATTCATATGGCGAATTACATAATAAAGACAAACAACCAAAAGAATAAGTCGCAATATATAATACTTTACAAGTATTATATAAGAAACGTGATTAAAATAATGGTAATAATATAATTCGACACTTTTTCAAAAGTCACCAATTAAATTAATAAAAAGTTTTTGTGTAAAAGTAAATACACGTTTTAAAGTTACGAATTTGATAAATGACGTTTTTAAAGACTTTACAAAGGTTATAGTTGGGAATTATAAAATAATATTTTATAATTTAGTATTTCGTTACGCGTTTTAAGTAATCTAGTTGTATCGTTCGTAAGAGTATAGTTTTCGTTTGTTGTCGCGTTAGTGTATAATTACATTTTTAAAAATCTTAAAAACTATATAACTTTGTCCATTTATCGGGTTTCTAAAATAATATAAACTTTATTGAAAATTTACTAAGTATAACAATTTTTAAAAATTTCGGCATAACCTTGCCGTTTAAACAACGTTTCCCATTTTCACAAAACTCGACGTTTTTCATTTTAATCAATCCGTGTTGCAAATTACCTATGTTTCAATATATCTAAACTAGACAATACAAATAACACAATTAAGTAAAACAAAACACACCCAAACTGCTAAACCAAACACCCCTTTAGGGGCAGTTTATCACAAATCCAAATGCCCCTGAAGGCTGTTAAACAACAAACCAAACGCCCCCTTATGGGCTGTAAATCAGCAAACCAAACGCCCCTTTGGGGCTGCCATAAAACACAGAACCAAACGCCCTCTTTGGGCCGTTATCAGCCGCGGTGGTGGCTGTCGTGGTGTTCGTGGTGATGATGGCGTCAACGGTGTGGTGGTGGAGATGATGATGGTGCGGCTGGTGGTTTGCGAGGCGGTGAGGGTGGCGAGGTGACGAGGTGGTCATGGTGGTGATGATGTTTAGGCTGCGGGAAAGTAGGCGGCGGAGTCATGAGAGATGGATCCGGTGGTAGTGGTGGCGTACACAGGTGGATCGAAGGTGGGTTGGCGGTTGGTGTAGAGACGTGGTGGCTGGGGTGGTTTAGACGCGGTGGCAGGTGGCCGGAATGGTGGCCGGATGTGGGAGGCGGCGCCGGAATAGTGAGGGGAGAGGATGAGGGGATATGTGTGTGTAGGGTTATGAAAAAATGAGGTGTAACCCTATAGGGTTAGTTATATATAGAAGAAAGTTTTAAAAAAATGTGTCAAGTGTAATATAGTTTAGGGTTAATGGTGTAAGTATTTTCACAGGGACTAAAAGTGTAATTTTTGTTAACTATTGGTTCGGCTCTCGTTTGGACTAGTTAACGATTGAATTAAATTACGAAAGTTGTGCCGTTGTTTTCCAAATCATTTTTCCTATAAAAATGAGTATTTACATGACTTATTTTATAAATGTTTTTATAAAATTTATTTAATGTTTATTATTTATCTTGGGTAACACGGTAACCCTTTGTCCTGTAAAAAATAAAACTTTATTTGGAACCTTTTGCGTTCATATAAACGCTTTTGAATAAAACCATTACGATAATTTGTTAAATATTTTATTTAATAAAAAGTGATAATTAAATATGAATTTAATTATCTTCTTGTGTCGTACTCGTTGTTTTTCAAAGTTAGTTGCGAGGCATTTTTGTCACTTACTGCTTGTTTTCATGTCTCGGGCAAAACTAAAAGTTTCCGGAATGTCATTTTAACCATCAAAATTGCTTTAGATCTGATTGTGAAAACCGAAATTTGAGCGGTCGTTTTTATAAGTCAATTTAAGAATAACATATATCTTCTCGTTTTCAAATCAATAAGTTTGAAAAATAAATGTGACAAATGAGCAATAATAATAAGTAATTATTGTTTATAATAATACGTTCCAAAAATTTACCGGCTACGCGGTAATTGTTTTTATGTGACCGTAAAAGGTCAACAGTCAAAAAGTCAAGTCAAAATCATAAAGTCAAAGGGTAAAATAGTAATTTAAAATTCTGAAAATTTCGGTTTGTGACATTACCTACCCCTTAAAAGGAATCCCGTCCCGGGATTCGATTTTTGTTAACCGATAGTGTGACCAAGAAAAGATTTAGAGTTTAATAAACCAATTAAAGACAAGACGTTAATCACTACACTAATCGCCACCAAAAGAAGAATTAAGCACACCTCTACATATACACTAACAATTTGGCTACGTTTGAACCAGGATATATACATCCCTCTAAGATGAGTATGTATAGTAAAAAATATCATACAATTTTTTTGTGGTTGATATAAACGCGTTATAAGAAAAGTCTCTCAATAGTGAAAATATCAAAGGAGAAAGTGTAGGCTCTAGAAAAAAAAAAAAGGGTTCTATTGTTTTCCCCCCCCCCCCCCCCTGTATAAGGTGATTTCAGAGTGTATTTAGGGGCGGAGTCGATATTCGGAATATCTGAAAGATTCGACTATTAATATCGGACAGGCTAATGAATGAAGTATTAACTTACTCATGAAGTACAGGTATGAAAAGACTCGAGACACACCACAAGCGAAGATCCGAACAAAGTATAACCCGAACGGCTCTAATTGCGACTAATAAATAGACGGCCGAAAACGAAAATAATAATAATAACGGAACGTTGCACACAACGTTCAATAACGCACCTAGACACCCATATATGTTTGTGCTTTATATTTAGTCAACAAAAATGTTATTTTTTTACTCCAACTTAATAAGTTTATGAAGAGGTTACGACGTTCCTTACGAAAGAGTTACTATTTAATAGAAAGTTTCCATTTTAAGAAAGTTTTTAGTTTCGGGATGCTAACAGCATCCCCTAATTTACTCGTTTCTATATCCCCAAAAACGAACTATTGAAACCCTATCGTCCAACCAAAATCCGTAGCTCGCTGAATATATATATATATAAACTTGCTATATTTAAAATAAAACAACCAACGACAATGACTTATCATTTTTAGAAAATTTCTAAACCTTCGTTTTGATATTAAGAAGCTCCACGAATATTTTCAAAGACTTTCGACACTTAATAAACCTTAACAAGAATAATTTATATATCCGAAATTATCAAGATCTTTATTAAAATAATTATTCATTTTAATAATTTGAAACTCATAGCACAAACACATGGAGTCGTGAATCAAAAGTATAATAATACACAGCAACAATAACTATAACAAACGGTGATGGGATGCGGAGAGTGGACATTTTGAGAAACAATATCCCCAGAATAAAGGTCAACCAATGGGAGGAGCTCACGGGAAAAGTAATATAACTTAAGAATGAGATAAGGTAGTTCAAGTGAGGTTTTAAGATTCTGCTGAGTGGTTAGACACGATTTTTGTTCCTAAATCTTTTGAATGGATTCCGGTGATTATCGGGTTCGAGTTCATACTCATGTCATATCGGTAGTGTTCCAAAATCTTAAAAGTAAGCACTATTTCTCTAAATTCTAGGTCGTGTGTCGTGTAGTTCTTCTCATTAACCTTCAGTTGGTAGTAGCTAGTCCTTAGGTCGATTTTTGAGTAGACGCTACATCCTCGTAGTTGATCGAAAAGATCATCTATACTAGATAACGGGTAACGGTTAGCTTGTTAAATTCTCGGCTTGTCGATGAACATCCTAAAGGATCCATCCTTCCTTTTGACGAACAATATCGGAGCTCTCCAGGGTGAGGAACTCGGTCTTACAATTCCTTTTGAGACGACGTACTACGCCGGAGTCGGTCAACTCTCTTTCTCTCAACACATAACGTGCCTCCGAGTCTCAAGTTATTCCGCTCCAACGTACCAATCCTATCAACAACTCTGTTTACTAGTAACTATCGATGCATATCCATCACTCCTATTGCTTCAACTTCAAGTCCATCAAAAGTTTTGTCGATACGGGAATCTCATAATTTATGTGAGTCTAACTCACAAAAAGGTAAGTATATTGAAGGAAATCTCCTAGTTCTCTTGGTTATAATCCAATTAGAGCGATAAGTCCGGTACGTTCTAAATTCTTACAATCCATAATTATCGCGACTACAAGTAGTAGGATTCTGTCTCCCGGCCAAGGGTATGGTTTCTCTATATACCAAGGTTGAAGAAAATCTGCTTAGTTATGATTCTTACGAAAAGTTAAAGGGTAAAGTAGTAATTTAAAATATCGAAAATTGCGAGGTGTGACAGTTATCACCACACGAAGTGGTAAAACTTGTGAAGGACCTTCGACTCCTCTTGTTCCTACACCCGTTGTTTCTATTCCTTCAAAGGAACCCGAACAAAACCCGGAGACTGTCAATGGACAAATGCAAAAACAAGTTCAGAAAATACCGAGTACAATCCACCCTCCAGAGAAGAAGATTCCATAATACATTGAAATCCCCAAAACTAAAAAGCAAAGAAAACTGTGATTGTTTGAAATTACAAGATCTTTAATTCTCAAGACCAAATACGTATCAAATCTAAACACCATATCCCGAAAGGCTGAAAGTGAGGGATGAATGAAACCAAGTGCTCAACAAATAGGTTTTGAAATGTTAACAACAACTCCGTTTAGAGATAGGATTGAAATATGCTCCTCGTCGGAAATGCTGAAATCATAAATTTAAGTGTTTACTAGTGAACAAAAGAGAAACTTGAAGAAATCACCATTACAACCGTAAATGCTGAATGAACCGCATCATCTAGAACCATAAGTATCCCGAGAAGCTCGAAGATCCCAGGGAAAATTTCTTAATCCGTGAGCTTTACAAGAACTGGTATAGGACTAGAGCTTTTAGCCATTTCTGGAGGGCTAGCATAGAACCTTATTATACCTATTCCAATCTACAATGCAAATTGGGCTTGGAGGCTTTGACTCCCACTCGAATGGACACTCGAGCTTGCCAAGTCCGTTTCATATACCACACCCAATGGGTTTAGCCGAGGATGTTGTAGTTAAGTTAGATAGGTTTCACTTTTCTCGCTGATTTTGTATGGTTAATTGTTGAACCGACCTGAGAGTACACTAATATTTTAAGGGAGACCATTCCTTCGCACCGCAAAATCTCTCATAGATTTATACGAGTAAAAATTAACATTTCATACGGAAGCGATGAACATCCTTTTATGCTGAAAAATCTGAGAAAAGCAAGAATAAGCAATTTGCTCATGCTATTTCTGTCATTGATTTTTCGAAAATGAGCCATTTAGTGGCAGTACCACTAATCATTCCGATGCTCTTCCTCCTATTCGTTGCCGTGAAACTAAGTGATACTTGTAGGAGTTCGCCGATGAACTCACTCTTCTTAAAAAAGACGTTCATGTAGAAATTTTCAAGTTTATTCAAACCCTCTTTTCGAATTTGATGACAACTTCACCTCTAGCAACGAAAATCCTCTCTTTAACGAGATGGATGAAGATGTCGTAAACAAGAACTCCAACGTTTCAGATGAGCCAGTTTTACTTAACACACCTTTAACTGATAAGGTTGAGAGTTTCGCTCCAGAAGACGATATTGATGAAATCAATGCTTTTCTAGCCATGGAAGTTTCTTCTAATTTTGAGGAATATATATTTCAATCATAAGGAGACGTAACTTTTTCTTGAAAACTACTTAGTTGGATGAAACAACCCATAATCTCGCTCCTAAGGATTTCTGATCATGAACCAAAACAAGATGAATCCATTCATAATAATTCAATCACTTTTTCTCCAATGAGTGAGTCCTCATCCCCTAAGAGTTCGCCGTAAGAATTTATGACACTTTCCTTCAATGGATTGTTCATGAACCTGAGGAATAACTTCATCGTATGACTTATCTTTGTGAGATTTCAACTCCCCCGGTCACAGGAAAATGTTCATATCTAAACAAGAGTTCAATTATCGTAATCTCATCCGTATCTTCCTATCCCCATGAGGAAGTAACCCATCAAGAAGAGATCGAATATTTTTAATCCCTTGTTCCAGATGATTTTAATTCACCAGGTGTTTAGAATGATGATTGCCTAAGATAAGATAATGAGTTACGATAACCTTGATCATCAAGACAACCCATCATCTCCTCGACTCACCAGATCCACCGTGATGTTTTGCTTAATTTTAAGCCTGCTACGGCTATGAGAAATGAAGATTTTAACCAAGGAGAAATTGTTTTATCCCTAAATGTTGAAGATGTCAATTCCTTCACATTTGTCATTTGGACTTTTCTTCTATTTTTCATCTACCCAGAGGATTCTCTTGTTATTTTCTCTCAGAAATGAGGACCTCATTTTTGACCCCGGCATCTGTACGTTTCATTTTTCTCTTAAGCCAGTTCTATTTGCTCTCCCTAAGGACGAATGAATTTATGGATCGAGTCAAGCTATGTGACTCGGTTAACAAAAACAAAGTGCTTCATGGGAGACACCCCATGCTTATCCATTTTCTATTTTTTTTCTAGTTTCTAATGTGTGTGAGGAGGCTTGTACTCTTCCGTTCTTTGTGTTTGTTTTGATTTTTATAGGATGAACTCAACAATTTGTTTGTATTTGTGATTGTGATTGTGATTGTGTCCCGGTTCACTCGAGCTTCTTATCCTTTGTTTGCAATTAGTTTGGGGAAATCCGATATCCTTTCATCATTATCGATTCACGTTTATCTTTGCATAATTAATAAACGGCTTAGATTTGCGTAGAGACCCGCCCTTAAACATTGAGGACAATGTTTCATTTTAGTTTGGGGAGGGAATCTATCGATTTGATGTTGCCTGCTTATTGTTTTGTTCTCACGTACCCTGTTTTCCCGTAAAAATAGCAATAATTTCAAAAAATTTAAATTTTATTTGTAGGAGAATATAAAAAATAATAAGTGTTTTTGTCATAATTTTGACTTTCTTGCTGGGTAAGAATAAGAGTAAATTTTGACCCGATCGAGCGTGTTGAGCTCTAGCTTGTTCCCTAACTTTTAGGCTAAGCGTTCACTAATTTGCGAAGAACGAAAAATGATAGAGTTAAGTATGAGTAGGATGTTAAAAAAGATAAGTTAGGAAATCTTAAGAGCTCATGTATGTAACTTGTTGTTTTTTCTCCCATAAGCTCTTAACCGGATTAATATACGTGTTGTTCTTGGAGATTAAACTTAAATCAATAATTTTTATGTAATATATAGCAAAAAATTTAGTCTTAGTTCAAATTTATACTTGAATTTTTCAAAAAGAAGTCTTCTTTAAATAAGTTTAGTAAAAAAAGAATAATAAAATATATATATATATATATATATATATATATATATATATATATATATATATATATTATGAGATGATAAAAAAAAAATATATTAATATAATCAAAAAAACAGTGGGTTAGAAAAAGTTTACTACCTCTTGCGGGCTCACAACCCAAGGTTTTGTAGTCTTCTAAAGAAAGCCCAAATAAAATAAGAAATCCGAGACTGAAATATGTTTGCTACATCTTATCAGAGGCGTAGCCAATGTTATAGCCTTCTAAAAGGTCGAGGGTTACAATTGCAATAATGTCTAAATAGTTAAGTGTAAATTAATAATAAACTTTTTTTTGTTAAATTCAAATATGCTTATGCACTTTGACTACTCTATTTTATAAGCTATGAATATCCGGGAAGCCTGAGAGTTTTTGAAACCTAAGGTCTGTGAGTCCCGATACATACTCTGAGGAGGTGGGGGGGGGGGGGGGGGGGTTTTCCAAAATCCTGGTCACTTAATCCTTAAAGTAGGGATTTGCCGAATCAAAGTCGCAACATGGAATGAATCTCGCCTTAAAATCACTATTCAAGGTGGAACGTAAAGCATATGTATGTTGGCAAAAGTTATCCCAAGGTTGAAAATCAAGATAGCACACTCACTTAAGAATATAATAAATATCGGGAGTAAAAGGTTTGCTCTGCCGGGCTCAGAGTCGGTGTAGACGGAAGTGTAGGTGACAGCGGATGATGCAGAAGACATGACTGCTGCAAAAGCGGAAATAACTTATATAAGTATTAATTATAAGAGAGATCTGTATCTTATGTCTATAAGTTTTACTTGTAAGAGACTTATAGTAATATACGTAATGTAATTTATATATGCGTATATTAATCATGTAAGCACTTAGTAACTACTAATGCTAAAACAGTGTGTATCATGTAAGCATGTATGCACTAAATGCAAACAAGTAATGTATGTATGTCCCTTGCAAATCCTATTTGTGAAAACAGTGTTTGAAAATGGTTACAGTCCAAACAAAAACTTTTGACCTGGTTCTCTATAACCTTGGCTCTAGATACTGATATGTGTGAAATACACATATCCGTTTATACCTAAAAAGGCCCAATTAAGCCTAAAACAGACTAAAAATGGCAAAGATATGCTTGTTTTTGTGTTTTGTGTGTGCAGGTACGGATAAGATAAAAATCACAAGAAAATGGTCAAAACCGGGCAAACACGGACACGAGGAACGGAAGAGCACAAAAGAAGTCAGGAAATTAAGCCAAAGTCAAAAAGGTCAAAGCTTCAGTCAACTATGGGTCAACTCAGGTCAAACCACAAAATAACAAAAGTACAAAACTAGTCCCTCAAAATTCCAAAGTTACACAAATGGTCCCTAAGCCTAAATGGGCCAAAACCTATTAAAACCATACCCGGACCCAAAAATCACAACCAATAGTCCAAGCCCAAAACCAAAGCCCAAAACCTAGGCCCATTTTCCTTTTATCTAAGTTAAGGGACCATTCCTGCCATTTTCAAAACCATTTCACCACTTGATTTACATTGCAATTATAATTCAAAAACCACAAGGACTGAAATTGCCATAATCCCAAACTCACACCACCCGTTTTACCCAATTCAGTTAAACTAAAAAAAGAGCGCCAAGAACAAACACTATTCACCCATCTCCTACCTTTCACCACACAGTCAAAAACAAAGGGCAATTCTAAATTAAAGGGTACAATAGTTAATTCAATGGAGCTAGTACAAGATGGTAGGGAGAAAGTTGTCAAATCATGAGTCCTAATTGGTTAAGCCAAGCAAGAATGACATGTTGGATGTAGGGAAGCACAAGGAATAATTTAATAAATAAAAAAATTATTAAATCAAAAAAAAAAAATATTAAATTATACAAATAAAATATAAAAAAATATTATTATTATATTATCAATTTAAAAAATATAAAAAATTTTTACATAAAATTTAAACATAACCCAATTCAGTTAAAACCACTAAAAAAAAAAAAAAAGGGCGCCATCAAAAGAACCAACAACCACTATTTTTATTCAATCACATTCTAAATTCACTATATTTTCAAAACAACATCCCAACACTAACCAAATCCACATAAATTCAAACATTCATTTCACCCATGTTAATACACCTAACGCAACGATGCCAGTTAAAACACTATACATTATTATCAAATCATGAATTTCAAATCATCAACCACCTATTATTCAACAACCAGAATTCACACCCAACTCTCTCCGCTACTTAACTACCCACACCATTCACATATTTTCCACACGCTATCTGTCATTCACCACACCACAGTGCCCAAAAACAAAAAGGTGCAATTCTAAATAAAAGGGTGCAATAGTTAAATCATGGAGCTAGTACAGAATGAGAAAAGCAGTGGACAGAGGAGTCCCCGAGACCACAATCCCCCACCAATAATCAAGATCCTACCTGGTTCCGTCAAACAGCATTTGACGTTACGTGCTGTCCTTTCGACCGCCCATCAAAGCATCGAGACCTTATGGCTGTAGGGCCACTTCCCACAGTCAAAATTGGTAATTTGCATCTTGTTTCAATTGACCACCTTCTCACATACCCACATACTCTCATCTTTTCTCTCACTCCTCACTCACTACAAGGTGTCTCTCACACTAAATAAAACAAAAACTGGAAATGCCATCTGTTTTGCCGATAGCATACTGGCACGCGTTGAGTTAGTATAAGATCCATACTGGGGGGTGTGGGAATTGTGATCCAAGGATATGAATGAGATTAAATCCAATGGCCAAATCGACGATAGTTTAGTAACGAGCGAGTGTGGGAAGCAATAGCAAGCAAAAGCCTAGAAAGAAGCTTCAAGCTTGTCAGCCTCACGCAATACAAAAACCCACTCCCCTGAAGTTGTATAAACTTCAAATGACAACCCACAGACCATCTCACACAATATCTACCCCCGGTTGGAAGGAGCAAAAACACACACCACTCAGCATTTTTCATTCATCATATTATCTAATCCTTTTTCACCCAAGTTTTAGGTTTTATAATAATTACTTATATATTATCAAAGCTTTATAAAAAAAAAGCAAAAAGAAATTTACTTTAAATCAGATATGAAATCCCCCACTTTCCAGTACATGGTAATCAGTTAAGAATCCTATTATTCAGTTGAACAAGCAATCCCACGCACTTATTCTTTAATTTCCTATTAATCATATGTGATAAACTCTCAATTTACCTACATAGTGGTTGTGGTGTAATACTACGCTAATAAGCTTCTCAATAAAATTCCATTTCAGCTCACTCACTTTCTTATAACAGCTATAAATACAAACTAAAATTAGACTTAGGGCAGTTTTTAACCGTCTCAGCTTATAGATTGGCGCATAAATCAGAATCTTCATTAATAGATAAATCCAGCAAAAAATTAGCTTAATTACTTTTGTTAATTTGACTATATCAGAATATAACAAAGCTTAAAAACAGCTTTTTGAAGGTGAGGACGGAGGACCATTTCATTAAGGAAAAGGGACGCTCACAAAAATAGAGGGACAACAAGTAAGGACTAAATTTAACCATAAATTAACTTCTTAACAACAATTAACCTACTCTTTAACCCTTTAAAACCACCACAATGATTAACAATCAACCCCGCATTAACCCTTAAATCTAACACCT
Source organism: Tanacetum coccineum (assembly GCA_026074375.1). Classification (NCBI taxonomy): domain Eukaryota; kingdom Viridiplantae; phylum Streptophyta; class Magnoliopsida; order Asterales; family Asteraceae; genus Tanacetum; species Tanacetum coccineum. The sequence goes on from BQNB010072076.1 coordinate 18,783, forward strand.
TGCCTAACGTAAATAAACCAGCTCCCTTAAAAACACAACGTGAACCCTTTAACCGATGGCTATATATCCTCTGATAAATCCCTAGCTTGTAATCCTAAAGGCTCTCAGAGCCAAAAAAAGCCTTAGGACTGTAAGCTGAAGTTCTTACTGTTGTAAGTTTTTTTCCTATTGATATACATATTAAACTTAAAACTTTACATTTACACTTCTTGTCTGACTTCTTATGTCTTATTTCCCGGGGGGGGGGGGGGGGGGGGGGGAGGTGGAGGGGGGGGGGGCTTAGGATAATATTGCTCCACGTGTGCGATGTTTTGGGGGGGGGGGGGCGGGGGGGGGGGCTCTGTACCAGGGGGGCGGGGGCGGTGAGCGGGGGGTGTTATTTTTGCTTACAAAAATTTATTGCTAAATTAAATCTGCTTAAAGGAGGGAGAGGGGGGGCCAACTTATTTCTGAATTTCAGTCTTATAAATGTCCTAAGATGGGGGAGCTGAATCTAGGAAATAAAATCAAGGTTTCTTAAATCTGATTTTGCTATGTGTCATTAGACTATTCTATTCTTTAATTACATATTTACCCCTTCTGGACACTTACCTTTTAACTTAATATTCTTCTAATATAAAAAAATAAAAAATCATTAAAACAAAAAAGCAAAAAAAACGCACATTAATAAGACTTTGACTCATAAAAAAGAAAAAAAAAAAACTCAAAAGAATTGACGAATCTCTTATGTCCTATAGTTATACGATCTTCATTTGATCTACATCTGGCCTATTTTCAGTTATGGATTTATGTTTTGTTTAGAGTTGTTATAAGTCATCCTAGGCTAATTTAATCTAGGTAATATTAGAGGGTCTTTGATATAACTAAAGCCATTTTTTTCAAATCTCTAGACCCGCCCTAAATCTGTGTAGCAAGACTTATATAGAGAGAAAATGAATAAAGACACATGGTGCACTCCTGTCAAAATCTTTAAAGAGTCGATTCGTGGATCAGTCGTTTTTGTTAGCAACGATGTCGTACTATCCCAACACCGTGCCACCGGATCAAACGCATGGATCTTGCATGATGGGAATTTTAACATTAATACTTATAAGGAAGTACCCCCCGAAACAGGGGCGTTCACAGCAACCAAATCATTATAAAAATAGCCCCAACATCACAGGCGCAAACGTCTTCCCGAAAAGACCCTTAAACTCTTAAATATAGTTCGCAAATCCCATATAACCAAACATTTTGTTCTGCGCAATAATAAACTAAAACAACCCTTTAGGCAAAATAGCCTCCTATCAGGGGGTTTGGTTCTAACAATCCCTAGGCACTTCTGTTGGAGCAAAAAACCCCATCCAGGGGCGCTTATACCAAAATATAATCATCCCTCAACACCATAACAAAGACAATTTAATAGATCCAGCATTCATTGAGACTTGATCTCTCCTTAGAGCTTGTGTTGTGTATTAACCCAAAACAATAAAATAAAAAAAAAAACATCATATCACACTAGGATAGTGTTGTGCATGATTGCCCACAAAGTATCATCCCCTTTCACATTTTTTTGTTAGCTTACCTCACCTTAACTACACTTATGACCATTACACAACTACATAAGTAACATTCGTACTCCAGACTCACATTAACACTCTTAACTCCTTTGTGCCGGCTAACTTCGGACTTCCACACAACTGACTGTTTCTAGTATACAAGTAACGGGGCAATATCCAGTACAGAATTTAGGATCTACCTTTTCCATCTAAATCAATAAACCTAACATCTAAAATCCAACCTCCCATAATTAGCCTAAAAATAAGTATAAAAACAAAATCTGACATAATAATTATAATAATTGATATATTTATAATTCATTATTTTAAGCTTCAGTTCGCCTAAGTTGCAATAGCTTCTAAAAAAGGCGTCAAAAATATATCAAAACAAAATAAATCTTTAAAAAAAAAAAACACTAAAAAAAAAAAAAAAAAATCAAAAAAAAACCAGTAGTAAAACGTAGTTTATAGGATTTAAATCATTTCTTTAATTACTAGCAAAAAGACTTAGGTAAAGGGGGTAATATATTGAACCTAGGATACATAGCTTAATATATAATAAGGTATTAAAATAGTTTTTCCTCACAACCAAAACACCGCACTGTGGCAACTTAAACGAGCTGCGCAACCTAATAGAGAGCCAATTAATAACCCGTCAACACACCATCGACACCATCGTACGCTAACAATAAGGGAATGCCCAATGACTTGGCTTCCTAGCGATTGCTACTCAAGGTCATCCATTTCCATAAGTTCAAAAGATAATTAGTAAAACATATCTTATTTCATTTTCAGAGCTTATAATTCATCACACGCAACCTCAACCTGGAACATCTCTTGGTTTAAAATTTTGAGTATAAATTTAAGCCTGTTGTACTACAGCTAATATTAGCCAAACAAGCAATTTTGAGGCTACATACACAGCCTCCTAAAACATGTAAACGAGACAACTTACAAAAGCTATATTGAGCTGAATTTTCGAGTTAATAGCCTTATGCTTCTTTTATTAAAAGTGCTTAGAATTATGTGCTTAATAGGTTTGAGCTTTTGGTTTTGAAAAATAAAAAGAAAAGTGCAAAAAGGGTGTTGCCAGATTGAACCAAGGAACTCACACTCACGAAGACCATACGTGTTAACCAATATGCAACAATACTCAACATTAATTCCTCTTCCACATTTATACTTGTACTCATTTTCCTTTTTCCTTTCTTATTAAAAGCCGGTAGCCTAATAAGCTACTTATCACAGCTTAATTTGATAAGCTGAAACTTGCTCTCTTTTTATTTTTCTAGTAAACCTTGTTTCATTTTGGATTTTTCCTGAATTTTTCACATTTTTCCCTTTATTTTATTAATTTTTAGGAATTTTCGTAGATTTAAAATTTAGAAATTCAATAAAAAAAATACAAAAATAACTTTTAAAAATACAAAAAAATAGTTTTTTTAGTTTTTAGAAAAATTACTTCTAAGTATTACATTCAGAAAAACCATTTTTATACTCTTTTAAATTTTTATATTCATTTTTTTAGGGCTTTTATTTTTAATTTTTTTAAAAATAGGATTTCAAATTAAAAATAGTTCTCCTAAAGTTTTTTATCTTATTTGAGATTTTTCTAAGTTTAAAAATCATTTTTTTTTAATTTTTAAGGACTTTAATTTGCTATTTTCAGCAATAATTAGATAAAATTTCTGTTATTAAAAAATTTCATAATAAATGCAATAAATAACCAAAAAAAATATTTTTCTTTTTTCCCAAAATTTTTCTTTAGTTATAATCTAGGTTTTAGAAATTTAGTTTGCAATTTTAGGAGTTAAAATTTGCTTTACTTTTTATTTTGTCGCGATTTTATTTGCGTTCTCCGTTAATTGTTTTAGTACAGGTTAATTGCTTTTGAGTGCTTAATTTATTTTAATTGTTGCTTTTAGTTAGACTATTATCGATAATCAAAAATCTCTCTGTTGTTATTCAATATCATCATCCAACCTAAAGCGTGGAATGTATTCAATTTCACAAGTCTTAGGGAAACGACCCAGGACAAGCATCCTTCCCCCGGCGTTTTACAAATATACATATATATAATATATAATATATATATATAACAAGAACATATAAATAATATATATATACTAGTATATAATATATATATCTTTTAGAGTGGATTTTCCTTAAGGGAGACTTTGGGAAAGTTCTTAATTGATCTTTTGGAATATTATATATTTTATATTATTTTATTGTATAGAAATACATGAATCAGGTCACGTTTAAAAATAGGAAGTTTATTTTCGAAAACTTTATATATATAAAGACATTGTGGGAAATAAGAATAGTATATGAATAATAGATGGGTCGGTATTAACGGGAACATAATATTTTATTTAACGATATTAATTTCTTCGAAAGTCCGAACTTACTAAAAATGGGAACTTTCTAAAAAGAGAAACTTTCTAAAAATAGGAACTTTATATATATAAATATAACTTCGGAAATAAAGTTAAGCATTTGGTTTTTGAGGTGTCGGTGTTAATGGAAAAGCAATATTTTTATCAGACAATATTAGTGTCTTCGAATATCCAGACTTTCTAAAAATTGTATCCTTCTAAAAATGGAAACTTTTCAGAAAAGCAGCGTAACTTAATTATGAGTGTGACTCTATTCTAGGATGTTTTAATAAGTAAACTTAGGACGCACATATGGATTCTATGGGTACTTCTTTTACAGTTAATAAACTATAATCGATTTTTTTAATCGTATTCTTCTCCTTTGTGTGAGTTTTTATCAGATAAATATAGGATTTATCTTTGTTGTTGTTTCATCGCCGTGTTTCTTTGTTTCTGTCTCGTTAGCACCTCATTCTTTTCCTCGTTACTTCGTGTGAATTTGAAGAATCATACCACCAAGAAGTCAACTCCTAAGTTCAGCCGATATCAAATGACTCTCTACGTTTATTTTGTCGATCAAATAACTCTTTATGCTAATTTCTTTTGAGCGTTGCTATATTTTGATACCTTTGATGCCTACTTCCATCCACTGTTATTATGATCAAATCATTCTTTCGTTTGCAACGATAAATCCTACAAATGACTCTCTATAGCATCCCGATTCGAGATCTATTGGAACAAATGGCTCTTTATGTTCATTTTCTCTAAATACTTCTACGTTTGTTTAAATATTCTTTATACTTGCTAAAATCTATCGCTTTATAATCAACTATGATGTCATCTTATAAACCATTTTATTGTTAGCTCATAAACTATTTTACTAATTTTCTATAAACTAAATTATTGTCATCTTATATACTACTTCGTTTTCATTTTATAAATTTTTTAGATTACTTCACAAATCGTTTGGCTAAGACCATATAAACATTTTCAGAATCATCCGATGAACCATTTTGCTACTATGCTATAAACCATTTTATTATTATCTTATAAACTATTCTGTTGTCATCATATGAGCTATTTTGCATTCACTTTATGAACTATTTTATTACATTATAAAACCATTTAATAGCATTATATACATAACACTAGTTTAACAAAAACGAGCATTGCATCGTTAGTCCTCCATTATACATAGCCTGATCACCTATGTATAATTATGGAAGGACCATGCTATGCCAGGAGTAGTCGCCAATTTTTTTAATCAAAATCAACTTTATATTTATATTCCCAAAAAGCGAACATTTCATGCCCCATTAACCTATTATTTTATTCCACTATCTCGCGTGCCTATATCTACTTAATTGTTTTATATGAACCCTCTTCTCTGTTACTCAGAATCACTTGCTCACGTTAAGCCTAAGCATATACAACTTCAAACTCACCCTCGCGGAACTCACGGCCAGAATCCATATCACTTGTCTTCCCCATTTAAACCTTTAGTCTTCCCATTAGATGTATTTTCCGAATAGTCATCACGCTTACAATTATCGCCCCCCCCCCCCCCCCCCCCCCCCGGCTGGGAATCATCCTTAATCTTATAAGATCATGGTACCATCAGGTATATCAAAGACTAAATCAAGCGTTTGTATCCCCCCCCCTCCCATCTGTTTTAAACACAAAAGTAAATCCTCGATAGCGCGAGGTATAGTAAACCGATGGCGAGTATAAAGAATTGATCACCGGGACGACGCTCTCGTAAGGAGGGGAGGATGTAAAACCCGTATTTAAGGTCACTACTATTTCTAATCTCATATTTATTTTATAAATTTTGAAGAATTTACTTTTACATTTTAGTCGAATTTTATTAAGATTGTCAATTTTTAATATTCGCGAATCCTATATTTGGAATTTAACCGTTATGGATCAAGAAACCAACGAATGCCTATTTTAAGCCTTGAGAGCTTATTTATTTAAACTTTTAGTATTTTTTGACTTTTATTTATGTGTGTCCGAAACCGCGTCGAAAATCGTGTTTTCATAACAAATAATGAGTTAAGTAAACTATTTGGCCTAAGAACCAAGTAATACAAAATTTAACCAAACAAAATAGCCAACCAAGCCCACCCCAATAAGGGGGGCCGGTTCCTAAGCTTGAACAAACGACCCTTTTATTTTTATTATTTTATATACTCTTTTTAAATATCGAAGATTACTAGTTCTTATCAATTCCCTATATAAAGTCTTTATATCACTCAATCCCTTACCATAAAACACACACACACAAATGCAGACAAATTTTTTTTACCATCTGTATTCTTCTCTTTTCTTCTGTTCGACCATCAGACATCAAAATAAATTTCATTGGTTAATTTTCATGAGGTTTTGAAGAAGTTCTTGAAGTTTTATTGAAAGACCCTTTTGTGTTAATTTAATCTTATGTTTAGTGCATGTGTTTGGTTTTACTCTTTAAGAGCATGCATGGTCTTGACTTGTTTGATTTTGATTTGATCATAAATATAAAGTTTTGATGTATGGGATATGTTTATGAGATTTGATATGGCATTGGATGTGGATAGATGGTTATTGGAATGAGTTTTGATGGAATTAGAAGTAGGATTATGTGGTTGTTTTAAGATCAGTAGCAAAAAGAGGTTATAAAGAATAATTTATGGCTTGGAGCCTACTGTTAAATTACATGTCTAGGTAGATATATGTCTAAGCTTCATGTGGCTAATTGGATAGGGCCATATCTCCTCCGGATGAGCGAGATATGGCCGATTTAGGAAAACTGGTCAATTCTGGAACATCACTTGGAAAAAGAATTAAACTTTAGGTTTTTACTCTTAAATGTGAGAAAAGAAAATTGATCTATGTATTATACTCATTAATCTAACACCTCCAACTGGATTCACCTTTATAGCTATCATGGATTAGGATTTATGGCCTTTTTCGTAAAGGGTTTCAATAGTTGGATAATTCTGGTTTGGATAGTTAGGTACTAAAATGCCATTTCCTATGGCTCTGAAATTCTTTAGAGGATAATCCTTACATTTTGAAAACTAGACTCAGAGGGCTTTCCATAAGTGAAAGCCTCATACTTAGATCATTTACGGGCTAAGAGTTATGCGTCCATAAAGTCGGGTTAAATTCAGACTCTGAAATTTCACGTCTAGTTGTGAAATCTAAAACACAGGGCCGTCTCTAAATTTCTAAAAATTTTGAGGGCCCTGTGCGAAATTACGTAATGAGACATTTCGAGAAGAAATGTTATATATAAAATGTCATTGTTTATAAGATATAATGCAAATTAGTTATCTAAACGTTTAATATATTGTTAGGGGGCAAATTTTTGGGGCCCCTAAAATTTTTAAGGCCCTATGCGGTCGCTCACCCCGTACACCCTCAAAGACGGCCCTGCTAAAACATATAGATACGCATTGGTTAAACGTGAGTTAAGAGATGAAACTTGGAGGGTGTTTAATTTTATATAATCCCAGGTTAGACATTAAGTTAGGATCAAGAACACTTTGATTAAGACATAATGCAATGCCATGCACATTTTGGAAACATGTCTCGTGATCATATGATTTACTTTTTTTTACGTATTGATTTCTATACCATACTAAGTCGCGTCACGTCTTCTAGGTGGTGCTTAGAAGTATTTCTCGCTCGTTCGAAGACTCATCTTACTTCTAATCTATTTGCTCTTTCGGTGAGTTTATAACCTCACCTTTAAAAATTTTAAATGTTTTCATAAACCCCGCGAGAGAGATACATGCTAGTTTTATAAATTGAACACAAGTTGTTTTTGGTATGTTGGACACGAATATATATCTTGATTGCATGAGTAGAATTTGCCAAAAGACCCCAATTTCATGAACTGTCAACTACCTATGATGGGTAGCCGCTGTTACAATTAATAGATCTATGAGCTTGACAACCCGGTTCGGTGTTTGGGGATGCATCCATTGTGGGAACACCCAATATTTGGACATATTGTATCGAGATGTTAGTAGGTATGAGGCAAAGATACCTAACGTGGGGGCAATATTATTGAATATATCTTAAATGAACTTTATTAGTCGATGGGGTCGGTGTCACAAGCTCAATGCAATATTTCCTAATAGCTTGTGGGCACGACAAGTTATACGATGATTATTATTAAACTTGTGTTCTAATCTATATTCATATAAAGTGTATGAATTCACTCAACGTTTTTGTTGACTTTTTAGCATGTTTTATCTCAGGTAATCAAGGACGATGACTTGGCATGGACGAGGAGTATTACGCAAAAAAATTCATAAACTTGTCTTGTTTCATTCTCCAAAAACTTTTATGTTATGTCTTTTTAAAACTTATGTTATTTTATGGTGACGATCTTGTGGACAACTATGTACTCTGATTTCAAGAATGGAACTAATGTTTTATAACGTCTCTTTTCGAGTCGTTCTTTATATTTTTATGTGATTATGCTATGACTAAACACCCAAATTGTTGATTCCGCTGCGTGAAAATATTAGGGTGTTAAAGAATATTAGCAAAAGGCGCCCATTCTGGAGCTTAAACAAAGATATTTTGAAGATTAATGATTCTGACAACCAATACACCGTATCCATTAAGGAAGATATTGCGTATCCATGCATGCACTCACCAAAGACCACAATGGAAACAAGCTCAATACGTCGTATCCAGAGAAACTTAATACGCCGTATTCAAGATATAGTATGTGAATATTCTGGAAGATATCAAACGTGGTCCCTACTCTAAGAAACCCTAATACGCTGTATCTAATGCCTTGGATACGCCGTATCGAGACCGACTCCAAACAGTATAAATAGAAAACTCAAAAATGATTTTTAAGTGTGCTAAATAATATTCTCGATACCTAAACCATAAAAGTTGATTTTCAGAGGAGAAAAAGAGCAGAAGAGGTCGAGCAACGCTATCAATTCCATAGGAGACAATGTGTAATTCCATATACTTTAGTAATCGTTTAGTTTTTGGTATCATTCGTTAACTCGGTTAGTTTACCTTGGCTAAATAATTGCTTTTTGTATTTATTATGACATTTGAAGGCTAAACCTTTAGGTTTTAGCCATTATTATAAATATCTGAATGTTTGGTATTTGTTTATCTCGATTTCTTAATTTATCGTTGAATGCTTGTTTATGTTTATCAATTTATACTTGTTTACGCTCTTTTGTATGCGACCTATCATTCAACTGGATCTAGTGATACGGACCAAGTAATCTAGAGTCTAGGATAGCTCTTCATATAGTGATTTATACATCTAGAACCATAGGATCATAAATATTGTCCTGCTAAATCTATGTCTAGGATACACTTCGGGCTTAACTAGTTAATTGGATATTGCCAATGGTTTATTGATCGCGTTGACTAGAAGGTGAACCTAGATAATTCAACAAATAACGTTCTGATTCCATTGAATAGTTGGACAAGTGGACTACTAGTGTATAAATCACCATTAAGCGGTAAGTAAGTAAAGTGTGTATGAGCTAGGGTTTAACAAGATCACCATTGCTTTAATCCCTAAGATAGATTATAATCAGTGAATAAGGATGCTTTATGCGGATGCTTTAATTGTGACAGAACTAATGTGTCTAGGTCTTAGGATGATGTAACGCCTAAGTCTTAAGAATGATATACCGCCTCGAGAGAAGAAATCATTGAACTTAATAAACAAACCAACTTTCTAATCGGATTAATAATGGTTAATACATTTTTCTTGTATTTGGCTCGATCGCTCTTTTATCTTTTGTTAATTTGCTTGTGTGGGTTAAAGTGCCTTGAATTGATTGTAGTCACCAACCAAACTGTGCCAGTCTCTCAGGCTGAAAACCCCTTTTTCCTGTTAGAATTAGGATTAGGACTAACATAGGTTTAGAATATAATAGAATTAACATAGATTAGATAACCAAGATATTAATTAAATTGATAGATTTAACCTCGCTCTCAGTGTTCGACCACCATATTATATCGGAAAACTACTATCCGAATCGGGTATATTCCCGTTAAAGTTGTTGTCCAAGATATTAATTAAATTGATAGATTTAACCTCGCTTAAAGTGTTCGACACCCTACTTACCACGAAACCACTACCGATCAGGTACACTTCTCGTTTTTGGCACCGTTGCCGGGGAGTGAAAATTAATCTTGATTTTTATTTGATATTTAGGTTTTTAACATTAGATTAGATCTAACCCTTAGGATTAGTGTAATTTAGATTAGTGTATATTCTAGTAAATTCTGTAAAGTTTGTATATTTATCTTTAATTGTTTGCTTGTATATATGTGTGTTTAATTGTTTGCGTATTTAATTGTTTTTCTCAATACACTGTTCTGGTCGATAACCTGATACGGTGTATCCACTTCCATTGGATACGGCGTACCCAAGTGCGCCGTACTTCCTTCAAAAGTCAAAGAATTAAAGTCTCTGTCAAAGAAGTGCATTAACTCCTCAAGTACGCCGCACATTTTACTAAGTGCGCCGCACTTCCCTTCAAAGAATTAAATGATACCAGCATTAACTCGCAAAGTGCGTCACACTTATTCCTAAGTGCGCCGCACTTTTGCCCGATTTTAGCCTATAAAAGGAGGCCTTGGCTCCCCCATTTTACACACACTTACATATCCTCACACACACTTCCACAACAACTCTCTCATCATTCCACCACGAATTTCAAGGGTGATGACAGCACCTTAAGGGTTCGGGTCGATTGAAATCAATAGCTTGGGTTTTAGAATAGTTTTTGTTTGGGAAAACTTGTAATCACCTTCTTTTTATCTAGTAAACATTGGTATAATTTCTACAACTCTTTTAATATGAAGTTTTCTAGAATTTATATGATTATTATGATCTTCATCTCTTTGATTATGGATTAGTATGTTTATGTTTGTTTGGGCATATCGTGATCTTTGATATAGAGCGTTTGGATATGTGTTTATTGAATTGGTAAAACATATTTTTAACAAGAATATAGGCCGAAAGGGTTCTTTTATATATGTGTTTAATCATTCCACTTAATATATTGGTTATAATAACTTGTGATAACTCTATTTTCTAATAAACACTATTCCAACACACCATTATCTAAGTGATCATTGCCTAAACAAACATACTTTAATCATTTGATTGAATCATCTCTTCATTGCTTTCTTCGCATTATTTGATATATGCTCATCTTGGTTAATTTGATACGTGACAATCATCTTAGCCTTAGCACCTTAATTACAAACTGTGAAAACTTCAATTCAGGTGGAACGACCTGGACTTACCTAAAGCTATAATATACACGAACGGGTATACTTCCCGAGTGTTATGTTTTTAGTAAAAATTGGTATTTCTAGTATTATAAATTTAAAGCTTGTAAAACACACATCAAGTTTTTGGCGTCGTTGCCGGGGAATTGTTTAAGTTGTTATAGTTTATTACTTATTTCTGGTGCTATTTTGTTTCTAAAAAATTTTCAAACTTGCCGTACCGTTTTCTGGCAAACAGAACCCAAAAATCGTTTTTTCTTTAGGAAGTACGCCGCACATCCAATTTGTGCGTCGGTTTTCTTAAAAACCCAGGAAGTACGACGTACTTTACCCAAGTACGCCGCACTTTCTGCAAATTTTCACAAACAAAATCTTATTTCAAAAACCAAAACCAAAACCACCAATATGCTAGTCTTAGGTTCTATAATCATTTGGAATGATATTTTATCTAATTATATGCCTTGTGTATTTGTAATTATCTAGTTTATCATAATATTCGAAAAAAAACATAAAATTTCCAAAAAAGCCGACGCACTTTTCCTAAAGTACGCCGTACCTATAAAAAAAATAAATAATATATATATATATATATAATCTTTTATTTATTTATCCTTATTCGTTATATATAATTAAACTAAAATATATCTAATATATATAAAAATCTAT
>BQNB010072077.1:0-32548 GCA_026074375.1 Tanacetum coccineum
GAGAAGAAGATGAAGAAAAAGAGAAAGAAGAAAGGAAGAATATTACATTAGAAAGGAGTGTTTGGATTGAACTATGTGAGAATGTTTGGAGGATTCTTACAAGAAGTGAAAGCCAACACCCATCCCATCTTGGAGAGGGGTATTTATACCACTTGAGGGCCTTTGAGGCGTGTAATTTGATTGGTCATGGGTCGGGCTCGGGATCACTTTGGGTTTTAGCCCGATACACGTACAATATTAGATTGAATAAATGACCTCGATGCCCGTAACTAGCCTATTACAACGTATATTATATAAAGACCAAAAATTCCATATTTGACTTAATATTTTGATGCTAACAGTATAAATAGTTATAACTAGTTTAAGTAATAATCAAGAAATATTTTTCATACACTTTACATTTTACAAAGAACTAGACATTCTTTAAAAAACACAAACCATTTAAAATAAATGAAAATGTTTTAATTAAATTCAAAATTTGAATTCATCTTTTAGAAGCCTACTTGAAAGATTATGACAAGACTTACAAGAAACCACAAAAAGATAAAAACCAGTCATCCGTTGTACATACGACTCGCTTAAATAAGGGATGATTCCCTTATCAATAATGGAACTGTCGCACCGTGAAGGAGTGGATTTAGGTTTTTTGCCTATAAATAGAAGCTCATTTCTCACACCTCAAATCACTTCTTTCTATCATTTTTCTCTGCATATTTCTAGCAACATTAAACCATTTTTCTTTGATCAGTACATATATTTAATCTCATTTAAAGTGACCCAATTCATCATTCACTTTGATTACAAGTCAAGAACTTAAAATCTCTTAAAGGTACGAAGTTGATCTAATCTAGTCTTAGTTATCATATCATTTGTTACATTCATTATGTTGATCGAGTCTATATCCATCAATCATATTTGTTAGTTAGATCGGGTTAGTATTTGAGTTCTAAAAATACGTGAGTGAGAAGGTTAGTATTTTTATCCTGAACTACTTTAGTGAGTGGGTTAGTATTTTAGTCCTTAAAATATGAGTGTGAAAGGTTTGGTTTTATCATGAGAAAAACTCGACATTAGTTTAGTGTTAGAAATTTGTAAGCAATGTTGTACGATTTTCTCCGTCTGAAGAGAGCTTGTTGATATAGTGCATTAAACTCCTAAGTCAGATACTCATGGAATGGAGTAGGGCAAGGTAGTACTCTATAATGCTTTGCTTAATAAGGAATATGAAAGATTATTTGTGTGTAAAACGACAAAAGAAATTTAAGTCAGATACTCATGGAATGGAGTAGGGCAAAGAGGAGCTTCGTAGCCGAACCACTATAAACCCTTGTGTCCCGGTTTGATCTTTCCATCTCTATTTTATTTATCATTACTATACATATTGTTTTTAGTTTATCTATTATATATTTGTCGTGATTGATTAATCTCATATACCTAGAATCTAAAGTTTTAAATAATAAACTATTCAACCCCCTTTCTAGTTTTCACAATTGGTATCAGAGCTTGGTCACCAAAGATTTTAAAAAATATTATATTTTAAAGCTTGAATCGATCTATGGATTCCGATAAATATCTAGAAGGGCAATCTATACAAAGATCACTACTTTTTAAAAGCAACGGTTTTATATATTGTAAAATAGATTCGAGACATATGTGTACTCAAAAGATCTAGATCCTTGGCATATTATTACAGTGGGTGATTTCCAACCTATTAAAAACAATCTCAAAACTACAAAGGATGAAACTAATCCTTATAAAAAACAAGATGACGATCTTAATAAAAACTTGCTAAATACAATGAGGCCAAAATAGTACTCTATAATGCTTTGCTTAATAAGGAATATGAAAGATTATTTGTGTGTAAAACGACAAAAGAATTTTGGAAATATTTACTATCACCCACCAAGGTAATAGTCAAGTCAAAGATAGAAAGACTGATCTTCTTGTTCAACAATACGAACAATTTTTAATTCCGGAAGATAAATTTATTGATATTGGTTTTGCTAAGTTTAATACTACAGTTACTAGTCTTAAAGCACTTGACAAAAGTTTATATAGTAAGAATTATGTTAGGAAATTCTTGAGAGTACGAAATCCTAAATGGATGGCAAAGGTTTCCGCGATAAAAGAGTCAAAATACTTGTCATCACTTTATCTAGATGAACTTATCGGTAATCTCAAGGTCCATAAGATGATAATGGAGAAAGACTCTGAATTAGTTAGAGGTAAAAGAGAGAAAATAAAAATGTCTCACCTTGAAGGCTAAAAAGGAGTCTAGTGATGATGAGACCTTGATGTTCGAAAATGAGGACTAAGAGTATGCTATGGCGGTAAGGGATTTTAAGAAGTTCTTTATGAGAAAAGGTAGATTCGTTAGGCAACCACATGATGCCAATAAATCATTCCTAAAGTATCGGGATGATAGGAAATAGAAAAGTAAGTGGAAATGTTTTAGATGCGAAGATCCAAATCACCTTATCGAAGAATGTCCAGAACCGCCTAGACACAATGACCCTATATTAAATAATAAAAATATCATAACAACGGATTGTATAGTAAAATAATAAATTAATGTATTAAAATTTAGTGCATCAACATATATAATGTATCAAATAACATCTAATTATTGACATCATTTATCCCATCTATACTGCTCGTTTTATATTATTATATATAAGATTTGATACTTAATTGATTATCTTTATGAATTTTAGTTATTATCAAGCAATTGGCGAAATATGGAGAAAAGAATGTGTTTTGGAGCATAAATGAAGAAGTTCGAGAAAGTCTACTGAATTTGAAGAATACGACCTATCATTCTAGACAGATCCTTCGTATCCCAAGACTAAGACGAATTCAATACCATTGCTTGACTTTGAAGAATACGCCGTATCCACATCAGCAGATACGCCGTTTATGAAACTTTGGTCAACACTCGAAACATGCATGTTTTACACTTGATACGCCGTATCCAGAAGACCTCAATACCGTATTGAGTGGCGGTTAAAGATTATTCCAGAATATTATAATCGTGGAGCCCATGTTGAAGACCCCGATACGCCGTATTGGATCCATCCAATATGCCGTATCGACCAGATTTCAGAACTTATAAAACCTAACATTCGGTTTTCAGTGTGCAATAGAAGCTTTTAACCACCAAGTACGATTCTCAAATAATTTTAGAAGACAAGAAGGTCATACAAGTGCATTAATTCCATAGGAAAACTCTTGTAATCATTATACCCCGCAATAATCGTTCGGTTAGCGTATCCTTCTTTATAAATTCTACTTTAATCATTCCGAATATGATACTGTGTATTGTTACAAAGATTATGGGCTAATACCTGTAGGTATTAGCCAAATTTATTATAATTTGATGTTTTGATTTGTTTATATCGATTGTTTACTATTTTGTTGCATGTCAATTATGTTTATCACTTCATACCCGTTTATGGCTTGATTATGTTTTCATTAATCATACAAGTTTTTAGTGCATATAGTACAATGCATTTTATGCATGTTTTGGATATATATGCAATTTTGCAACTCTGAAAGGATATATATGCAAAAGCCCATTTTTATGATTTAATTTCACCATATTTTTTAGAATTTTGTGCTTTTTAATTCAACATCCATTTTCATATACTTTTATGAATTTGTAGTTTTTTTCATTTTTAGTGCCGCCGAAACTGCTGTTTTACGCGAGTACCATGCTAGTTGTATAAAAGGGTAATTTTAAATTTTAGTTCGTTCTTTGCAAGTCAAACACATAAAAGTTACAAAGAATTATTAGTCGACAAGAAGATTGTGAATGCAAAATTTAATTCTATAAAATAAATAAACTTGGATATATACGAAGCGTATATAAAGCTAGCGGGCCTAGTCTAATACTCTTTCCGTGTCAAAATTATTCTCCACAGAAAAAAATACACAGTTTAAGAAAAAATGCATTATTTACTGTTTTTGTTTCTACAAAAGTCAAACAAAAGAAAGTTTTACTCTTTGACAATTAATTAATGTGTTCTTTTAATTTATAAATATCAATTTCTATTAAGGGCAATATAGTAAAGTTAAACAATTAAAAATAATACTTTTAGTAGTGGATAATTATTTTGAGAGATATGAAAAGGGAAGTGATTTGTGCATCACTTTTTTTTAGTCATACATCACTAATCGTGCATACCGGTGTTGTACTGTGTGCATTATCGATGTCATTTAGTGGTGTATGGCTAAAAAAATGGTGCACAAATCACTTCCCATATGAAAAAGAAAAGATGATAATAGTTTTAAGACGAAGGTAAGTAGTGTGTAAAGTCCAAAGTGTAAAAAAATGTTATGCTCACAAAAAATGTAATTTTTTTTCACACGATGACTTGTCTAATCAAGATAGACACATAGCACAGTCATGACACCGAGGTGATTTTATAACACACACTTATACTCTATGTTGTCTGCAATGAAAGTGAATCTCCATGAGAAAAAGCACCGAGATGAGATAAATTCCAAGTTACCAGATGATATAATGATGAAATTCTTTAATTTGCTGCGACTAAAATTCCTATCGTGATGACATTCTGTCACTCGTATGCAAACCGTTGTGCGAAACACTAGAACGAGAATTCCCGTCAGGACAGTTCGTATAGGAGGTAAAGGCAAACCCCTGATTTTGCGTTAGATGATTCGTTTACATGGTTTGTTAACGTTTCCAACATGATTATCGTATGAATCAAAGTCGGTGCTCATCCGTACGTTTCGTAAGCTCCATTTTTACCCTTGTTTTAGTTTGATTCCTATTTCCCATGTTTTTCATTTGCAGTGTATATCGTAGAAAGTGTTAACATGTTGTTTTTTATTTAGATCTAAGCTTTTTTGTCATGTCAATATAAAAAAACCCTAATTTTCTCTCTAGTTGTTTTGTAACTTGTGGTTTTAGTTTTTCATGTAAAATTTCGCTTTGTAGATATATATCTGTACTACATATAATAGAAAAACTTACAAATTTTGAAAGCGAAAAACTTAAAGTATTTTTTGGATGTTCTGACATTTTTTCGGAATGGAAGTGTGATGGCATCTAAGCCAATGACATTGCAGGATGCAATTGAATTCGCAACGAAACTAATGGAAAAGAAGATCAGCACCTTTGCTGAACTTCAGGCCAAAAATAAGAGAAAGTTCGATGACACTTCCAGGAACAATTAAAACCAACATCATCCTCCCAAAAGGCAGAATGTGGCGAGGGCTTACACTGCTGGGCCTAGTGAGAAGAAAACCTTAGGTAGGTTCTAAACACTGAGCTCTAAATGAAACTATCACCCATCACGGGCAGTGTTGCTCCATCTAATGCCACAAGTGCAACTGATTTTGGACATCTGGCCCATGATGTAGGGAGGGGGGGGTTCCCCTGCAAATGAACACTGCTAACTAACCCAAAAGGGGAACTGGTGGCAGGTGTCAGAAAGCTACTTGCTTTTGAGTGCCGGAGCCCAAGGGACATTTTTAGAGGACAGTGTCACAAAACTGAAGAACAACAAACCGAGGCAACCTAGTTGGAAATGGTAATGCGTAGCAAGGAAGTGATTTTGCTGTGGGCACTGCCCAGACAAACCCGAATACTCCAACGTTGTCACCGGGCCCACGTTCCTCCTAAACAACCATTATGCTACGATTTTATTTGATACTGGTGCCAATAGGAGAGTTTCGTGTCTATTACGTTCAGTTCTTTGATTTCTATTGTACCAAATCATTGGACTATGAATTTGACGTCGAGTTAGCTGACTGTAGAATTATTTTGGGTAATACACTTATTCAGGGTTGTACTTGAATTATCTGGAACCTCCATTCTAACATCGACTTAATGCCCGTAGGAGATGGGGTAGTTTTGACGTCATAATCGGACATGGACTAGTTATCGAAATAATCAAAGCCGTTATTTGTTGTATTGAGAATATCATTCGTATCCCGTTTGGAAACAAAGTCCTTAATTGTCATGGTGACAGAAGAAACAATGAACACGGGTCTCGATATTAAACATCATCTCATGCACCAAAACCCAAAAATATGTGCTGAAAGGATGTCAAGTCTTTTTGGCACATGTTACCACGAAGAAGGCGGAAGACAAGTCGAAGAAGAAGCGACTTGAGGATGTACCTATTGTTCAAGATTTTCCCAAAGTATTTCCCGAGGACTTGCCGGGTATTCCACCAGCCCGACAAGTGGAATTTCAAATCGATTTTGATACCTTTGCATGCACTGCTATAGCATTTAGGCAGAGCTTTCCGACAAAGGCTTCATAAGACCCAGTTCCTCACCTTAGGGAGCTCCAGTCTTATTTGTCAAGAAGAAGGATGGATCATTCCGGATGTGCATAGATTACCAGGAATTGAATAAGCTAACGGTGAAGAACTGTTACCCGCTTCCAAGGATTGATGATTTATTTGATCAGCTTCAAGGGTCGAGTGTCTACTCGAAGATCGACTTGAGATTGGGTTATCATCAATTGAGGGTTCGTGAAGAAGACATTCTGAAGACCGCTTTCAAAACTCGTTACGGCCATTATAAATTTCAAGTTATGCCACGTGGTTTGACTAACGCACCGACTGTATTTATGGAACTCATGAATCGGGTGTGCGAACCATATTTGGATAAATTCATGATTGTCTTTATTGATGATATTCTGATATATTCGAAGAGCAAGCAAGAGCACGAAGAGCATCTCAAGTTAATCTTAGAGTTGCTTAAGAAAGAGGAGTTGTACGCAAAATTTTCAAAGTGTGAATTTTGGATTCCAAAAGTACAGTTCCTCGGTCACGTGATTGACATCTAGGGTATTCACGTGGATCCCGTTAAGATCTAATCAATTAAGGATTAGCAATCTCCTAAGAATCTAACAGAGATCCGTCAATTTTTAGGTCTTGCCGGTTACTATCGAAGATTCTTCGAAGGGTTTTTGAAGATCGCCAGGTTAATGACCAAGCTAACTTAAAAAAAGGTCAAGTTTGAATGGGGCGACAAACAAGAAGCATCTTTTCAACTGTTGAAGGAGAAGTTGTGCAATGCACCTATCTTGGCTTTACCTAAAGGAGCCGAGAACTTTATTGTTTATTGCGATGCTTCGCATAAGGGATTAGGTGCTGTGTTAATGCAGAATGAGAAGGTGATTGCTTATGCATCACAGCAACTAAAAATCCATGAGAAGATATACACCACCCATGACATGGAGTTAGGAGTAGTAGTGTTCACTCTGAAGATTTGGAGGCACTATCTGTATGGAACCAAGTGTACAGTGTTCACTGATCAAAAGAGTTTACAACACATCCTTGATCAAAAGGAGTTAAACATAAGGTAACGTCGTTGGCTAGAAATGCTTAGTGATTACGATTGCGAGATTCATTATCACCCGAGGAAAGCAAACGTCGTTGCTGATGCTTTGAGCAGGAAGGAGAGGTATAACCCACTGAGGGTTCGAGCCTTAGTTATGACTATTGGCTAAGATCTCCCCAAACAAATTCTAAAAGATCAAATTGAAGCACAAAAACCAGAGAACTTTAAGAACGAAGATGTAGGAGGTATGATCAGGAAGGATATACCAAAGGAGAAGTTAGAACCCCGTGCAGATGAAATCCTATGCTTAAATGGCTGGAGTTGGTTGCCATGTTATGGTGATTTAAGGACGGTGATTATGCATGAGTCTCAAAAGTCAAAATACTCAATCCATTCGGGTTCTGACAAGATGTATCAGGACATGAAGAAGATATATTGGTGGCCTAATATGAAGGCCGACATCGCGACCTATGTTCGTAAATGTTTGACATGTGCTAAGGTTAAGGCTGAACACCAAAGGCCATCGGGTTTGTTGGTGCAACCCGAGATACCTCAATAGAAGTGTGATAATATCACTATGGATTTTGTCACGAAGCTTCCTAAGTCGTCACAAGGCTACGACACTATTTGGGTGATTGTCGACCGACTTACTAAGTCTGCAATTTTTTTACCAATGAGAGAAATTGATCCTGTAGAGAAATTGGCGAGAATGTACCTAAAGGAGGTAGTCACGAGCCATGGAATACCCGTCTCAATCATTTGTGATCGTGATGGTAGATTCACATCAAATTTCTAGAGGTCACTTAAGAAGGATTTGGGTACTGGCTTGGATATGAGTACTGCATATCATCCCGAGACTGAAGGCCAAAGCGAGAGAACTATCCAAACTCTCAAGGATATGCTACGTGCTTGTGTGATCGACTTTGGAAATGGTTAGGTTAAACATTTGCAATTAGTTGAGTTTTATATAACAATAGTTATCACGCTAGCATCAAGGCTGCACCATTTAAGGCACTTTACGGTCGAAAGTGTCGCTCACCTGTTTGTTGGGCCGAGGTTGGAGAAGTTTAACTCACCAGTCCGAAAATAGTTCAGGATACAACTGAAAAAGTCATTCAGATCAAACAAAGAATTCAAGCCGCTCGTGATCGACAAAAGAGTTACGCCGATTTAAAGCGTAAGTCGATGGAATTCAGGTTAGAGATAGAGTTATGATTAAGGTTTCACCTTAGAAATAGGTCCGTAAAACGTATTTGGAGCAAACAGGGAAGTAAACCCAGTCTATATTGGACCTTTTAAGGTGTTGGATAAAGTTGGAGCCGTTGCTTATAATCTTGAGCTTCCTCAAGAGTTGAGTAGGGTTCATCATACGTTTCATGTATCCAACTTGAAGAAGTGCTATGCTGACGAACCATTAGCCGTTCCGTTGGGTGGACTTCATATACTATCGATTTACATAAACCTATGAATTCACCAACTTTATGTTGACATTTTAAGCATGTTTTCCAGGTCAATAAGGCACGAGGTGCGATGATACATTGGAAGTCAATAATCAAAGAGTCAACACTTAAGATTTGGAGTCTTATTATATTTTGGGAAATTGTTATAAACTGGAATCTTTATTTATATTGTTGAACAAATTTGAAGCCATGGGCTTATGTAACAAACAAGTATTTTGTTAATCCAATGTATCTTTTTCATTCGACACGTTTTGTAGTCGTTCTCAGAATCTTGTGCTATTGATCCATTAATGTAACGCCCTCGGATATTCAAACATTCTGCTGCGTTCTCGGATTTGAGGGTGTTACACGTTGCTTTTAAGTTTCATCATATAGTTAAATCGCGTAAGCTAAAAATCATCATTCATCGTATACGGGCATCAAAATATTAAAGGTTTACGTCAAGCAAGTGTTAAATAATTGTTTGGAAGATAATTATTAAATTTGCACATTTTATTTTTATTGGTTACGTAAAGTGTTTACGTTTCGTGATAAAATACATTTAGGTATTCACGGAACCACTAAAATTTATCTACGCTTCAAGAAATACCCTTTTTTATACCCAATACTCAAAGTTTTATAAAACTTCACCTATGTTTATCATGTTAGCCGAATGTTTACCTATAAGAAACCAACTAAAAACCAAATGCTACAAGTTTACACTTCTACACTTAAAACTACATCTTATAACTTCAAGACTTACAAGTATTCAACACAAAATATCAAAGATTCATCTTAGACTTTCCCCCCTAAATTTGGCATAACCTACACAAAAAGGGGACATAGAGCACACAATTTATCAACTAAGTACTCTTGTACAACCTAAGACTCATTATGCCTAGTTCATGACTTGTGTATTCTTGGTCTTGGTCTTCAACTAGCAACTTGGACTTACCCCTTGCAATATATAAAGAATGCAAGACTAGTAAGATAACACACATACACATTTTCCTTAACTAAAAACTCACTCATCTCTTGTTCTCTCCTCTCCCTAGCCACGGCTCACACACAACCATAAGAAACATCCATACAATTTTTCTTACCAAGTATTCAAGTGTTCTAGTATCATATCTAAGACATTCTAAGGTGTATTGAAGGCTTGGTTTAGTATTTAAAAGGGTTAATCAAGAAAAGTTCAATTTTAGGGTTTCTTGGAAGATTAGGGTTTTCTAGTCTTGGAAGCTTGTGTTTTGATTCTAAACTAGGGGTATCCTTCTAACTACATACGTCGTATCCATTTGGTCAAACAATCAAAGATCCTACAATAAATGTGATTGAAGACAGTTATTACTGATTGATTGTGAATGTGGCGCGCACTCCAAGGAATTCACTCTAATACGCCATATTGACCTTACTCAATACGGCGTATCCACTCATTTTTAGAGACTATAAATAGAAGACTCAAAAACGAGTTTTTAGTGTGCTTAATCATATTCTCTATACCATAAACATAAAAGTTAATTTTCTAAAGAGACGAAGAGCAGCCAAGGTCAAGCATCGAAACTAATTCCATAGAAGATGCCGTGTAATTCCTATACTCTTGTAATCATTTGACTTTTGGTATTGTTCGTTAACTCGGTTAGTTTACCTTGGTTGTTTGATTACACTTGTATTATTACAATGGTTATGGACTAATACCCTTGGGTATTAGCCACTTTAATGAAGATTCAGTGTTTGGTTTGTTTAATCTCGATTGCTTAATTTATCGTTGATTGTTTAATTAAGTTTATCACCTCATACTTGTCTATGTGCTTGAATATGCAACCTATCATTCAATTGGGTCTAGTGAGACTGACCAAGTGATCGAGATACTGGGATAGCTCTCCATATTGTGTTTTATATATCTGGACCAACAGGATCATAAATAATGTCCTATCTTTGTCTTTAGATTAGTGAGCTTAGTTGGACTGGCAGGTGACCCTTCAACCCAACGAGTTGATTTCTGAATCAATTGGTAAAGATTTAGACAGTAGACTACCATTATATAACATGCCGTCAAGAAGTA
Source organism: Tanacetum coccineum (assembly GCA_026074375.1). Lineage (NCBI taxonomy): Eukaryota > Viridiplantae > Streptophyta > Magnoliopsida > Asterales > Asteraceae > Tanacetum > Tanacetum coccineum. The sequence goes on from BQNB010072077.1 coordinate 10,825, forward strand.
GTGGGTAACGTCACGATGAGCTAGGGTTTAACAAGATCACCATTTCTTTAATCCCTAAGATAGATTATAATTAAACTAAAGGATGTTATATGCGTATGCGTTAATTGTGACAAGATTCAACGTGTCTAGGTCTTAGGAAGAAGTCATGCCTAAGTCTTAAGAATGATATGCCGCCTCGAGATAAGCACTCATTTCACTAAACAAACAAACCAGCATTTAATCAGATTTAATATGGTTAATACAGTTTTCTATAATTTGACTTGATCACTCTTTTATCTTTTGATTATCTTCTTGCATGATTATTGTGTATTGAATTGATTTAAGTCACCACCAAACATGTGCCAGTCTCTCAGGCTGAACCCCCCCCCCCTTTATCAATAGAACTAGGTTAGCATAGGTTTAACTTTAATTAGAAATAACATAGAATTAACTAGACTAATTAATTAGAATAAAATACTGATAGAATATAAGGTTAACTTTCTCGCTCTTAGTGTTCGACACCCTACTTACTCCACCAAACTCCACTAGAACCGGGATTAATAGTCTGTTAAAGTGTTGTTTTAGGATAAGTCGGCTAAATATAAATTTAAAACTTGGTAATCAATAAATATAACCTACGCGACATCACATCAAGTTTTTGGCGTTGTTGCCGGGGAGTGAAAAAGTTTAATCTTTATTTTATTAGTATTTTAACCCTTAGCTTAGAATAATTAATTAGCATAATTAAATTATGTTTAAATTGTGTGTTTTGTGTTTAAATTTCTGCATTATTTAATTGTTTTCATAGTACTCTGTTCTGGTAGACCACCTGATATGGCGTATCCACCAGATAGATACGACGTATCAAACTTTCTACCTTGATACAACGTATTGATTTTTGTAGTCTAAACAATGTATCCTGTTCTTCCAAACAATATGGTGTATTCTTCAAACTAAATACGATGTACTGACCTTCAAAAGATCCATACGGCGTATTCAAATCAAATTGAATACGGCGTATCGATCACCTGACACAGTAGCATAACTAAATTTGATTTTCCTGTTTAATTTTTTGTATCCTTTCTTTTCAGAGCCTATCCTACTGATTCATTGTCCTCTGTTTCAGGTGATGTATGACAAGGAGTTCCACTAAGGAACTATTTACACCTTTGGAAAACCCAAAAAGAGTATTTCATTCAAAAAAGAGGCTTTTTGAGACACCTAGGCTTGTAGAATCGAGTTCACCTGAATTCGATTTGTTTTCTGACATCGAAGAACGACTAGAAGAAGAAGCTACAAAAATTATGACGGAAATAATGGAACAATACATGAGCAAGACCCGCCGGGATTATGGGTCCGATGTTACTAGGCCCAAAATCAATACTGATACCTACTTTGAATTGAAGGGGCAATTTCTCAAAGAACTTCGTGACAATACTTTCAGCGGTTCAGAACACGAAGATGCAAACGAACACATTGAAAAAGTTATAGAGATTGTTGACTTATTCCACATCCCAAATATAACTCAAGATCAAATCATGCTTCGAGCTTTCCCTGTATCCCTAACTGGAACTACAAGCCGTTGGCTCAGGAACGAACCACCTGGTTTAATTTTAACTTAGGAAGTCCTAAAATCGAAGTTTCTAAGCAAATACTGTCGCCTGCTCGTACTGCAAAGAAAATGGAGGAAATTAACAACTTTCAGCAAGAACCTGACGAAAGCTTTTTTCGAGCTTTGGAAAGACTTAAAGAACTCTTGATGAAATATCCTCAACACTATTTGACTGATATGCAGGAGGTAATCTTGTTTTATAACGGGCTGAATGTTCCAACTAGACAAATCCTTGATTTGAAAGGTGCCATACCAACTAAGACAGCTGCAAATGCAAAAGTAGCCATCCAAGAGATAGCCGAATACTCTTAAAAATGGCACAATGGAACATCGAGAACCAGAAGTACTGAAACTTATAACGGATTAGCCGCTATCCAGGCTCAACTCAACTATATCGGGAGAGAAATTAAGAAGGTAAACGAGAAGGTATATGCTGCTCAGGTGGGATGCTATGCAAGGGACCACATTACACCAAAGACTGACCACTCAAAAAAGAAGGGAAAACCCTTGAAGAAGCTCACTATACGCAGTTTGGTGCACCCTACCAACCTGGAAGAGAGTACAGAGCAACAGGGTCAGGATTCTACCAAAGAAACAACAAAAACTCTTCGTACCCCGATCGAAGACAAACTATGGAGGAATTGCTGACCAAATTCATGGCTAAATCAACAAAGAGACATGAGGAGAACTCGAACACAATCAAAGAAATTCTAGCTTCTACCGATGCAGCTATTAGAAATCAAAGCGCTTCAATTAAGACCTTGCAAATTCAGATTGGAGAGATGAGCAAAGTCTTACAAGAAAGAGGATTCGGAAGTCTGCCCAGCTCGACGGAAACGAACCCAAGGGATAATGTCAAATTGATTTCGACTGCTAAAGCTGATTCAACTGGGATATGTCGTATCTGATCAGGCCCATACGCCGTATCAGACTCACAGATCAATAACGTATTTTCTGAAACAGTTCCCTTTCCTAGGTGACTACATGATTACTGCTGTGATGAGTGGAAGGAGGCACGTGAACTGAAGATTCTGGAAACCTATTTAATTGGGACCACACTTCATGATGACACCTTGCCTCAGAAAGAAAAGGACCCAGGAAGTGTTACTCTAACTTGTTTTATTCATAATGTTTGTTTTGATAAAGCCCTTGTTGACCTAGGAGCAAGTCTAAGTGTTATGCCATTCTCTACCTACACCAACCTTGGTTTAGGAGATTTAGCTCACACTAGGTTAATTATGAAACTGGCTGACAGAATAATTAAACATCCAAGGGGTATTGCTGAAAATATGCTAGTTAGGATTGGTAAATTTATTTAACACATAGACTTTATTATCTTGGACATAACCAAGGATGACGATGTCCCTTTGATCCTCGGATGACCATTTTTGTCTACCGCCCATGCCAACATAGATGTTTTTAAAAGGAAAATTACTCTAAGGGTTGGGGAAGAAAAAATTGTTTTCAAAAGCATTAAACTTGCTATTAGCATAATTAGGAGGGTCTATATGTTAAAAACAAATCTTGATTCCAAAACTGAGCTTATAGGAGAGGCTGTTAATAAATCATTTGACCGACACTATGGTGATTATATTGAATTAAATGATTTAGATGTGCCTCTAGAACCTAGGATGAATCAAGATGATAACTTTGAACCAACCATTTATGAAAATGTTATTGTCAATGAGCCCACTAACAAATGTTGTTATAAAATGAAATTTTCTTATATGATTGGGTATAAACATGTTATTACTGACTTCCTCCCTACCTTGTCCATTAATATGATGACCAAACATTTTTACAATTCTATAATTAAGGACGAAGGTGATCATGAAGGGAAGAAACTGGCCGGAACTTTGATTGACATACCTATTTTCGTTGGGAACTTTTTTATTATTTCAGGTTTCTCGATCATTGACAATATGGATGTAACAAGTGGTGTTGTGCTCGGCATGCCGATTTGCTAGAAGTTTGTGTCATGCCAAAAGATTATGGAGAAATTCGCACGTAGGGACGAGTGCGAGCAAATTGAGGAAGAATGAAGCTGGAAGGAAAAAGTCTAATTTAAAGACTGGCTGAAAAAAAAGTGCATCCCGGGAGACAACCCGGTAATTTGTAATTTTAAATTGTTTGTTGAGTTTGTCTTCCCAAACATTCCATATGGCGTATCGAACCCCTATGGATACGGCGTATGGACCTGTCTAGACGTTATTAGTCTTTAATTTCTGTATTTAATTTCCTGCAACTTTAAAACATTTGTTTTTTTACTGGATTTAATACGGCATATCCTTGGGTTTGGGATACGGCGTATTGACTCCCTGTATAATATGTGTGTTTATTTTTTTCCATTGTAACCATTGTAAAAAACCGAGATAGGAATTGCACGTTTTGTCTTCAAAACTTTTATGCAGGACCTTGCTGATACAGGCATACTCTGGAAAAAGATGTGTGTTGAACTGATACAGGCATTCTGACGCCGCTTAAACAGATTTTTGCTTAAGAACTCAAATTGGAGAATCATCCCGAGCAACATATCAAGGGAGTTCCTCGTTCTAATTCTATTTCTCATTTTCTTCAATTGTTTTATCTATACAACAAGGATGTTGTATAATTTAAGTGGGGTGGGGGTGGGGGGGGGGGTGGAGAATTAGAACACCTACTTGTCCTTCTTTTTACAAATAATATGCTATATGTTTAAAATTATGCCAAATTTAAAATTTTTTTAGCATACTTTTGTAAAAATTACTAGTTACATAACCTCGTACACAAATAACCCTTAATATCAAATTGTGAGAATTAAGCCTATTCCGTTTCCAAACGTTTACTAAAAATTCCACAAAAATTATTAGTGTGCCGGTGATGTAGTAAACTTTAAAACTTGGCTTGGTATATCACTCGAGACCATAATAATGAGTACTGTGGACTTAGATGGAGTAACATGTTTAACTAGTAAATTTCTAAGAATACACCGAAAAGCTTATATGTTGTAATATTAACTAACCACACTGGTTAGTTAACCTTTGTATAACCCTTTGCTTACTCTCACTATAAGAGTAAGATTCCCTAGATAAACCTATTGAGTCATTCCTGTCTTTCTCACACCAAAATATCTATTTCGTTACACCTTTTCACCTTAGCCTACCCTATAGATTAAGCCTATTAATGAAAGTTGCTAGTTGCTTTTGTAAATAGTTTTGTAGTTTCTGTGTCATAGTGAAATTTTCCATCTCTGGTTAGGTCAGGAAATTGCACAATGCAATGTTAATGTAGAAGTATGTAGCTCGTGTATTTTGCTACTTTCGCAATTATGTTTCATGTCCGAAGATGAAGTGTTTAAAGAAAATTATCTGGATGAATTATGATGGTGCAGGCTGTGAAAAAAATGGAAAAATAGAAATTGCATCAAAAAAGAGAAGGAAAGATAGATAGTCGGTTCATTGAACTTAAACCGATAAATTACTTGAAGGATCGATTATTCGTTGATATGTGGTAAAAATCAACGATGTATAGTTTTGTATAAAAGTGGTCGATATCACCACTTGTTTGTAAAAGTATGTATAAGTTGGGATGATTGGGAAGTTGACCGTTATGGGAACGCCAACTTAGGTTGTCTTTGTCATTTCTATGATCGAGACGTTTGTATATATTTTTGAGTCTTTATCATGGAACGGTCGGGAAAGTTACTAGCAACTATATACCTTATTTGTTCAGGCTTAATCTATTTGTTTTGTGAATTTTATTTAACAACAATTTACTTCCCTTTCCTAACAATTAACCTTGGGTTTTACTCGAACAAGGATGTGATCGAGTCATGCATGTCTATTCCGTCGTTACGGCCATGTATGCGTGATTCAGCTGCCTTGTTGGTTTATTACTTTTGGTGAAAGTTAGAAGATCCATACCCTATATCATTCTTCATCCTAACCCTTGGTTAAACTCGAATGAGGATGTGATCGAATTATACATGTCTATTCCGTCGTTACGGCCATGTATGTATGATTCAGCTGCCTTGTTGGTGTGGTACTTTTGGTGAAATATTATTAGAATAACTATTAAGCCTATTAACCCAATTTACTTTTTGACTTGTTACTCCTTAGCTCTAGTGGTGGAGATGTGTATCCTTGCCAAGCATATGATAGAAAACTAATCACGACCGAGCAATTGAGCGTACCTATTAAATGTTACACCCTAGATTAGTTGAGTGATCTGAGTGTTTTCATTTCCCATATTTTGTGAGGTGCTTGGTTTTGTACAGGTGATTAAATGAAAGAATGCTTAAAGGAAAAATCCTTAACTTCGGTTGGGATACATTTTCAATAAATTTCTAGAGTCTACTTGAGGACAAGTAGGATTCAAGTGGGGGGATATTTGATGACATCAAATAATGTTATTGTAGGTCCAGCCCTAGATAGATCTTCAAGCCTGTTAAGGTTATATAGTACTTATGTAATCACAAGCAACTCTAAGAGAGACTCTAACAAATTAAAATATTGTTTACGCGGAATATAAACAACAGAGTTAAAGAAGAATTACTCAAACAATGATCCTCTATGGATCTTTTCTATTAATAATAAAAGTGTTTTTCCTTCATGCTCTCCATCATCTATGATAGGTTTCTTAAATACACATGAAACCCTAACAACCTATTACCTAATACTCGCTAAAGAGATAAGTATTATCACTTCCTAGGATATCTCATGCATATCCTTATTTCTAACTAACTATACTAATCAACTTCGTAAAAGCATAAATACATACCAGGACAAATATTGTTCTACAAGCAAAATAACTTTTGACCTGCCATTTACTAACTTATAACATTATCCTAACCAGAAGGAACTACATACCTACAAGCAGGAAGTTTTAACTCTACCATGTAGGAATCATTTACTCTACCAGAAGAACTACATACCGACTAGTAGTAACTATCTATTTACAATATTCCAACAATCCTCCACTAACCTTGAATTTGGACACAGTTAACTTCAAGTTTCTATATAGATCTTTCCTTTGAAAACACCAGAGGATTTGAACAGCAACATCTGAAACCGACTCCAAAAGGCAACCTCATAAACTATTGAATCAGCAACCAAGAAAACAGCATCTAATCTGTACAGCAACAAGACCACCACACTACATGAATGGGTTTGATGAGCCTTTACAAGTAGCCATTCACTTTTGGCTAGTCAGTCCTTTGGCAACCCACAGAAAGGTCAAATCCATAGAGGACTGAGACCATTTCTAACTCTTTGGTACAATGAACATTGCGAGTTGAGATCCCTAATGATTTTTGCAAACATCACAGCATCAACGGATTTATTTAGTCCTTTACCAAGAGCCATACCTCTTGGACTAGCCACTTTTCTATTCCCAATAATAGGCAAGGAAAACCCATCCAGTTTTGGGGAACCTGGCAACCATCCAACGATTTTATAAGCCTTTACACATAGCCAGTTTAGCTTAGTGGGCTAGACAATCCTTTGTACCCAGAAGAGTTTCTCCATGGTGATTGACAAATACCAACTCAACAAATAGGAGACTTGAAACATCAGTCAGTAAAGGATAACCTATGAATTGAAGCAAACCATTAAAGCTAATATCAATGTCATTCTGTCAACAAGACTGGTCATTGAAACCATATCTCAATTAATTCTAGCCTGATAGGCCTGGTAATTGAGAACCAAAATTCAATTAAGTCTAGCCTTAAAGGCCTGGTAATTGAAACCATTAAACCATAGAGTGTTGCACCAATAAAAAAAAAACCAACCAACCGCTTCTACCAAAAACCAAGATTGACCCAAAAAGCAAAAACCATGTATAAAAAGCTTTCCAAAATATAGAATAAAACAGCAAAAAGAAATAGGAGATATATAACAAACTTAACAGTACCAATCATGAACCTTAGGACGCCTGGAATCAGAAATTTGTTTCTTGAGAAAGGCAATCAACTGAATCGCAGTGGTAAGTTCATTACCCACTGTTCTGTGACAAATTTCCAGCTGATGATCGAACATCCTTTCGATAGGGTTGACAGAGAGAGGATATTTCTTGTCCATAAACACATGTAAAACGAGTCCACTAACTGTCTCTAACACATGAACACCAGAAAAAGAATATAGCTTCCAGCTTTGAATACTCCAAGTGTGTTGGTTCTTCCAAATATCACTACCATCATTCACTTCAGGTGAATCCATCAAAACCTTAAGATCTCCCCAAAGAACAAGACCAACTCCCGCAGCTTTCTTATCCTGATAAAATGTCATCACACGGCCATAAATGGTCATCAAGTCTGCTCTAGTAACCAAGTGAAGGATTTCCCTAAGACTTGTGAAGCACTTGCGAGAGTTGTCTTTCCTGTAGAAGGCATTGATCGAGCCTAACCCCGTAGGCAATAACTCCCAGTCAACAACAGCATATAAATTAACAGGTGTATCATCATCAGACGCAGAATCCGCATCAGAAGCATACTTAATGCACACTTTGTGTTCAGCGTCAGGATCTCCTTCTTCAATTGGAATGGTAGATTGAGAAGTATGAACACCTTTTCTGCCTAATCGCTTCTTCTTGGTACCAACCTTCTTGAGTGAGGAGGCAGTGTGTTGTGCTGTAGAAGCAATGTTAGAAGGAACTTCAACATCCTCTATTGTAGCTTTCTGAGAAGGAACTTCAACTTGAGCGTCTGGAATATCCTGAGAATGAGAAGGAGCAGCAACTTCCTCTCGTGAAACATTTTGAGAAGGAGTTGCACCTTCTTCTTCCTGTGGAACACCGTGAGAAGGAGCCTCAACGTTTACGTCATCATCACCAGTCTTGAGTTTCTTTGAAGAGGCACTAGTCATTGGACTGCCATCTCTTTTTAAACCCCTTGTGAATGCAACAGCTCTTTGGATCTTATCAAACTCTTCTTGAAGCTGTTCAGGAGAGAGTTTTCGAACTTGAGCCATAGTCTAACCAGTAGAGTATACAGCAGGACCTTGATTCTTCACATAAGTGCGCATATATTGCCTGAGCTGAGATGGTGTCATAGGCCTCTCCCTCCGTTCTTGAGCCCGTTGTTCAGCAAGTTCTTTTCTTCGAGTATTGACCAACTCAACCATCCTGGCTGCAAAATCATCATCAGTAAATTCAACCCCGAAAATTGTGGAAGTTAGGTCTGGATTTGCTTGAAGACGAGCCAAAATTATATCCCAAGCAGCATCTGAGTAGTTTGCAGCAGATGCAAGAACCTCTTGCTGTCTCTTTCTTTGGTCTTCAGTCATCTCAAAGTCTTGAGACATCTGCCTAGCTAAATTAGCATCCTTCATAAGAGATTCAGCTCTTTGCTTTTCGAAATCTGCGAGTTCTTGAGCTTGTAATCTCTGAGCAGCCTCCCAACCTAGTCTTTCTTCTTCCAATTGCTTGAAAGTCTTATCATGAGTTAGAGTAGGTTCTTCAACAGCAACACCTTTTCCCTTTCTGGCAATCCTGACAGGTGATGAAGGAGATGCAGGTGTAGTACCACTACCAGCAGGAATTGTTTCAGCAGCAGGAACAGAACTACTGGTAGGAACTGTTGTGCTACTAGGAGAAACAGTTGAAGGACCAGTAGGAGCACCAGTAGAAACACCAGAGGAAACACCAGCAGACATATCAGTAGGAAGAGGTGGACTAGGAGGAATATCAGCACCAGGAGAAACATCAACATGAGCATCTGAAGCAGCAGCAGCATTAGCCAATTTGATGAGAGGATCCACATCCTGCTCTTCTTCCTCTTCTTTATCAGACTCACTCATAACAACCTTCCTGCTCCTTGTTTTGAGTTTCAACTCCAAAGCTTTAACCTTCTTAACCAATTGACCCACCACATCCTTAAATAACAACTTGTGTGCCTTAAGCTCGGATTCCAAGGTACTAACTTTCTGCACAAGTTCAGACACTAGAGAAGACAAAGCAGTTAGTGTAGCAAGGTCCTCAGCACCTCCTGAGGTTGGACCTTCAGGGGGAACTGGAGTGGACCTGGGAGGAGTGGTGTGGAAAGATCCTCCCAGAGTTTCATCTTCCACATTTGTGGAAGTGAAAAGGTTAGGATCAGACTCATGGGCTCCTAAAAAAGAGGCAATGTTGGGGTCTGAAGAGTGACCCTGCTCAAACACTGGAGGAATGTGGTCTGGTGTTGTTGGTCTTGGTGGTGTTGGTATATGTTCTTGAGATTTATCAGGCTCAGCCTATCACTTGAATAGTTCCTCAGTAATGGTTTTGGAATTCTCAAGAACATATAGGGGCAGCATGCAGCTAAAAGTGCATGGTTGACCCCTTCAAAATTTAACCTCATGTTAGCAAAAAGTTTACTTGACAGTTTTAAAACATGATATTGTTTAGGATTCCTAGTTTCTATTCCAAAAATGATTTGCAGGAACCTAGGATACATGAGAAACCTTTTAGCAGTACTGATCTTATTTACCATCCCCTTGAAAATGTAACGTGACCAATTAAACCTTCTCCCATCAGACAAACAAATAAGAGCTATAGCTAGTGAGCTTCCAAATTGATCCCATCTACGAGTTTAGGTACTATGACTGTGACAACCATGACTTGAGCAGGTTAGTCAAACTATTAGTGTTGACTTATGTATCTGTTGCAATGTATGGGTTATGTGTTATATGTGTTTATACGTGTTTATATGTGTTTGTGTGGGATATGTGAGATTGGATAATCAATCGGTTTCACGTTAATTATGTAAGTAATTATACGTATATGTAATTTTGTGTTAGTGATTTAAGATAAGATTAGGTTTTAGTAGTTAGGATATGAGAGAAATGAAATTCCTATTTTTGGAAAGTTAGGATTAATAAAAATGAAATTTTAATTATTTTTAAAGGTTTAGTAAGTGCGTTTACGCAAAAAGGTATACTCAAATAAGCTTAGGTTTTTATAAAAACTTAAGGTAAAGCAAATAATTAAGTAATTAATAAATAAATAAATAAAATATTTTTTTATACATGAATAGTAAAAAAATGAATTTTAAAAGGAAACAAACTCTAATTAGACTTTATTTATAATTAGTTGGGGGCCTATAAATACAAAATAAAATCCCATAACCCTCTCCCCTTGATATAACCGGTCGAACAAAGAGAAAAGATGAGAGAAAAATTAGGGTTTTTGCTTTTGTGAAGAAATCAAGCTCTAAGGTAAGTTTTAATTAATCCTTGTTAGTTATTAATCATTAATTCATGTAATAATTATTATGATGGAATTAAGGTTTTGTAAAATCAGTAAATTAATGATGTTTAATCATATTGCAATGATTAGGGTTTAATTAGAAGCTTATGGGTGTAATTGGTTAGACTTAATTCGCGTTAGAATTTGATTTAGATTGGGGCAAAATTTAGGGTTGTGTTGTTTGGCTGATATCTCAATGATGGTAATAGCTTTTGTCAAGTTTCCGGTGTCTATGACGTAGCTCAGAGAGTCTAGTTTCTAGAACATCCAGCCTTGAAGGTTTTTGAGGTCGGGAAGTCAGTCAAACGTTGGTTTCAAGAAACGTTGTCAAAACAGTAAATACAGGTCAGATTTAGGTCAGATTACGAGGTGTAGAACCCCCACTTAAAATTCTAATTTAGCTTATCCCTTCTACTGGAGTTTAGTTCTATGTGTCTATTAGAAATAACCCAAAGGAGAGCTTCTGATTTAGAGTCTAAGTATGATTTTTAGGTCAAAACTTTTTAGTGTGCGATCAGATCCGAAATTGAGTAGTTAAAAGTTTGATTTTATTTGAGGAACTTAAGGAGGGAAATAAATTAGTGAAAAAATCATAGAGTTAGTAGACTCATGATATTTAACCTATGATTTTTGGTAGAATTTATAAAGCTCAGTAGGTTTGGTTTAGAAAATGGTAAACTGAGGTCAAAATTCTGCGTTTTCGGGTAAATTGTAAGACTTTGAAATAATGTGTAAACGAATTGGTTAATATCGGGCATGGTGTCGGGGTGACCCATGAGGGTAACTAAACACCTTAGAAATCCATCATATGATTGTTACATGTGCTTAAGCTTTTGGCTTAGTAGCGTGTAACACGAGTTATTTTGTTGTTTAGATTTGTGCTAGTTGTTTATGAAGCTTTTTGTTGTAATCTTTTGGAAAGCTAAGCAAAGGTGAGTTTCATAGCCCATTTTTCTCATGTTATTTTAGGGTGAGAATGATTCTTGTCTTGTTGTCGTGTCAAAATGTTTTTAAGCTTGCTGTAGTTATGTGTATTAGATAGTAGGCACGTTCCGTCCCGTTGTGTTGCGATATGATATGTTTGGTATTGTGGATCCCAATATGCAAAACGAGGTGTGGCGGTGGTAAGTACTTTGTGGGTAAGATCCTTGGAGGTGATCAACTCCTTGTGATATTGTGACTTCGTGTACCAAGAGTCTGGAATTGGGATTTGTTTTTCTTTCTATGACTATTAGTGAAGCGGCGAGGTACCTCCTAACCTCACTGTTTTTGGTATAATTAATGGATCGTCGGGGCATGTTCTATCCGTTGGTTGTTAATTTTGTCCCTGATTTGTTTTGGTAATTGCAGCAACTAATTGAAAGTTTATTTTGGATATTGTTGTATGTCGTAAACCTATGATTCTCGCTCAACTTTATGTTGACGTTTTAAGCATCATTTTCAGGTGAGCTTAATGGTGCTAATAGAGCGAAGTGGCTAAAGAACGTAGGATGCTTGAGTTATTTATGCTTTCTGTTTAAATAAATGCGTTTGCATGAATTGTTTAGATTAAGTTTTGCATGTCATTTATTGACGAGACCTCTTTCTCATTAATAAAGACACCATTAGGTTTTGGGTATTGTTATGACACTTGTATCTCTTTGGCTTTAGTTAGTTTTCATTTTTAGTATTTTTATATAATGGACACCATGTTTGTGATTATATCCATGTCTTGTTTACCCCCCCACCCTCGCGTTTTCCACCTTGGCGGGGTTTGACACTTACCTAAAAGATAATACTACATACGTGGGTTAATACTTTTACCCTGTGTTTCCATATAAATTATCTCGGTATATTTTAGTCCTTAAAAATTTAAAGCTTTTGAAACACTCAAACCAAGCCAAAACAAAACTTATTTGTATCCGCACTGTCGGGTGTTAATGCAATTTTTCATTAATGACTTTAATTCTTTCCAACCGCACTAGAAAATGCGCCGCACATTGGTAAAAACCGTCACTACCGTTGGGCAATTTCAGCACTTGGCCATTTTTCAAGGTTGTAGATTAATTTAATACTCTTCGTGTGGCCGCTTGAATCAACTAAAACGGAGTTTGATATACCGTAGTTATGCCAAAACATGAACATGTGTCCAGGAGATCATTAACTTGAGTTTACCAAGTGATCTAGATACTGGGATAGCTCTCCATATCGTGTTTTATATATCTGGACCAATAGGATCACAAATAATGTCCTATCTTTGCCTTTAGATTAGTGAGCTTAGTTGGACTGGCAGGTGACCCTTTGACCTAACGAGTACGTTTTAATCAATTGGTAAAGACTTGGATAGTGGACTACCAATATATAACATGCCGTCAAGCAATAAGTGGGTAAAGTCCTGATGGGCTAGGGTTTAACAAGATCACCATTGCTTTAATCCCTAAGATAGATGATAATTAAACTAAAGGATGCTTTATGCGGATGCGTTAATTGTGACAGGATTCAACACTTCTAGGTCTTAGGAAGAAGTCTCGCCTAAGTCTTAAGAATGATATGCCACCTCAAGATAAACACTCATTGCACTAAACAAACAAACCAACATTTAATCAGATTTAATATGGCTAATAAAGTTTTCTATCATTTGGCTCGATCGCTCTTTTACATGATTATTCGCCACCAAACCTGTGCCAGTCTATTTGGCTAAAAACCCCCCTTTATCAATAGAACTAGGTTTAGCATAGGTTTAGCATTATTTAGAAATAACATAGAATTAACTAGACTAATTAATTAGAATAAAATACTGATAGAATATAAGGTTAACTTTCTTGCTCTTAGTGTTCGACACCTTACTTACCACGAAACTCCATCTTGACCGGGTACACTACCCGTTAAAGTGTTGTTTTAGGATTAGTCGGCTAAATATAAATTTAAAACTTGGTAACCAATACAACCTACATGTCAGCACATCAATCATGAAGTTGGTTTAGAACATATAACAGATATGGCCACTTGGTTTGACATGCGTCGTAGACTGAAAAAGAATGAAACGATTGATAAAGTGGCACATGAACAATTTTAAAAAGAGAGACATCATTGGATGAAAGTTTTATTGAGAATAATATCAATTGTGATGTTTCTTGCTAAACACTAGCTAGCATTCCTTAGTACAAATGAGAAACTACATGTTAATAGCAATGGAAACTTTTTGGGTCTCATTGAAATGTTAGAAAAGTTTGACCCATTTATCAAAGATCATATGTGTCATATCACGAGTGATGAGATTCATGTTCATTATCTTGGTCATTCCATCCAAAATGAGTTAATACAATTACTTGCTCGTGGAATCAAATCACAAATTATTCAGAAAATAAAGCAAGCAAAATATTTCTCTGTGATACTTGATTGTACACCTGATACAAATGTCTTTGATATTAAGGTATGTAAATCTATCATCTACATGTGTTAGTGTTGAGGAATCTTTTTAGGATTTTTGAATGTAGACGATACCACTAGGCAAGGTCTTTTAGATGTTACATAAAATGAGCTAAAGTCTCTAGATCTTGATATTGATGATGTACGTGGTCACGACTATGACAATGGATCTAATATGAAAGGAAAGCATCATGAAGTACAAAAGAAATTTTTAGATATAGATCCTAGAGCGTTCCACACTCTGTGTGGGTGTCATAGCCTTAATCTAACATTGTGTGATATCGCAAGCTCTTGTGTCAAAGCTATGGAATTTTTTGGAGTTATACAACGTATTTACACTATTTTCGCCAACGCTTCCAAGAGGTGGTTAGTTTTAAAATAGAATGTTAAAGGACTGACTCTCAAGTCATTATCTATAACCCGTTAGGAAAGTCGTGTTGAGAGTGTGAAAGCTATTAGATATCAACTTTCAGACATAAGATAAGATTTACTTCAAGTTGCTGAAAATGATAATGATTCTAAAATCAAAAGTGAATCAACATCTTTAGCAACAAATGAGCTTGGTGATTTTGAGTTTATAGTAGCAACCGTCTTTTGGTTTGACATATTATCCGTCGTCAATTTAGTGAGAAAGAAGTTACAATATGATGATATGCTTATAGATGTTGCGATTATAGAAGTTGAAGGGTTGATTTCATTCTTTGAGGAGTTTAGAGCGATTAATGTTGCTAAGGATATTGCAATTGAAATGGATATTGATCTAGTATTTCGTCAATAGCGTCTAATTCATAGAAAGAGACAATTTGATGAGAACTCGGTTAGTCAAGATACTTTATATTCCATCGAAGAGGCATTTAAGGTCCACTATTTCCTATATATTTTTGATCAAGCACTTGTTTCTCTTAGAACACGATTCGAACAATACAAGGTGTTAGGAATACGAAAGTATCCATCACTTCCATAAATATTGTAATATGGGCTCGTAGTATAGTTTTTGGAACCTTAGTAAGGTAGATAGGCCAAGGCCCATGGAAAGCCCATTAAGGGTCCATATGGCCGGCCACTAGGATGTATTTATTCCCCTCTCCACACCTTGGAGAGGGTTGGTTGTTCACTTTTCTTAATCTAGCATTTCATCTTTTCCTTTCTCTCTCTAAGTGTTCAATCCTTCCACTCTCTCTAGTTCTTTCTCTTTGATTGTGTGAATAGATATATCATATATTCTACAATTGGTATCAAGAGACATGGGGGTGATATAGTTAGGTGTTGTGTGCATTTTACCTTTCTTGTTTAGACGTGCGTTTGGTTCGAACACCATACCAAAGATTTCATCTTTTTTGTGTTCTAATACCATAAAGATTAGTACTTTCTTATTTATGTATCTTAGTATAAGCTAGGTTTAAAAGCATAACTTTGAAAACATCAAAAATCTTCATCTTTTTAAGTTTTTTTTGGTTCAAACTAGCTTTGTGTCCAAAATATTGATCTAGAAATTTGTGTCTAAAATCTTAAAGTTTGTGTTTTTATGTTTCTACTAGGGTTAGAATAGCTAGTTGTACAAGAAAATTTAAGTAAAAACGTCAAAAATTGTGTTTTAAGTGATTCGAAGTGTTTGAAGACGGCTTTTTATACACACTGTTTGAATTCGGCGATTTATACGTATTGAATTCAGCGATTTATATGTTGTTGAATTTGGCGATTTATACGTGTTTAGATTTGACGATTTATACGTGTTTGTACTCGGCGATTTATACGTGTTTGGATTTGGCGATTTATACGTGTGTATATCCGGCGGTTTATACGTGAGGAAATCTAACGATTTATACATCTTGGAATCCAGCGATTTATTCTAAATCCAAATCCAGCGATTTATACATCTTGGAATCCAGAGATTTATACATCTTGGAAATCCAACGATTTATACCTATTTTCAAACGACGATTTGTACATCTTTGTAGGTCTCAGCCCTAGATAGATCTTTTAAGCCTGTGAAGGATATAGAGCACTAATGTAATCAAAAGTAACTCTGTGAGAGACTCTAACAAAACAATCTATTGTTCACGCGGAAAATAAACAACAGTGCTAAAGAAGAATTACTAAAAACAATACTTTGATCCTCTATGGATCTTTTCTATTAATCGTAAAACTGTTTCTTGATTGTTCAATCTACCCTCAAGCCTAAACCGTGTGGTTTCATTTATAGATATGAAACCCTAAACTATACTCCATTCTCCTAGTAATACGTTTGCATGAGTCTAATCTAATTACATAACCTTTCTCTTGTCATCCATACTAGAACTTAATCCCAGAGTCACTACGTTACTCTACCCCGTGACTAATAAATAGAACCACAGAACTATATTACCTGCCAGTAGGAAAACTTTAATACTAACAGTTAGCAAATTACTCTACCAGAAGGAACAACATACCTACCAGTAGGAACTAATAAATACAACATATACCTAACATCCTCCCCTAAACTGGTAATTTAACAAAGTTAACTTCCAGTTTCCTAGATAGATCTTCAGTCTGTAAAGCCTTGAGGATTGAAAACAGCAACAAAAAACATCAGCAACCAAATTGATTGACCTTTAAACATCTTTAACTCTTCATCTTGAATCACAACCACAGCAACCAACTTTGGACCACCTCAGCAACATCCATCAATTCAGGGTTACATACGATTCTCATCACATCCCATGGTGTGTTAACTCCGGGGAGAGGTGAATCATAGAAAGTAAATGGATTTGATGAAGCCTTTACCAAGTAGCCATTAACTCTTGGGCTAGCCAATCTATTGGGTCCTAGAAAAAGGAATGCCATGGAAGATTGGAACCATTTTCAACCACTCCAAACTTGAATCATAGTGGGTTGAGTACTATATGACTTTGGGCAAGTCATCACAGCCATAAACGGATTTGATTTGTCTTTACCTGTAGCCGTTTGCTCAGGACTAGCCACTTTTTATTTCAAGAATATGGCAAGTGATAACCATCCAGTTTTGGGTAACCTGGCAACCATCAACGGATTTTATAAGCCTTTACCACATAGCCGTTTGCTTGTGGGCTAGACAATAATTGGGACCCAGAAATGGTTACTCCCATGGTGGATTGCAAACCATCTCAACTTATTAGTACATGTAACATTGGTTAGTTGAGAGACCTTATGGTTTTAAGCAAACCATTATAGCTATATCAATTCATTCTGGTACAAAACCTGGGAAGTGAAACCAAAACTCAATTAATTCTAGCCCTAAGGCCTGGCAATTGAGAGCCATGGTTCAATTATTTCTAGCAAGAAGGCCTGGGAATTGATACCCATAATGATGTTGCACCTCAAAAGAGAAACTTTTAAAACAAGGTGCCATAAAACCATTTTGCACCAAAATATTTTATCACATGAAAACAAATTTTGAGCCAAAAATGAGTTAAGCTCAGTGGCACATCAGAACAATAGATATTATATACAAGACAGTAACATTGTACCAGACTTAAGCAGAGGGAACACAAGAAGTAAGCTGATTCTTGATGAATTGAATCAGTTGCACAGCATATGTCATGTCATTCCCTATACCATCTATTTCCACTTCCGACTTATGCTTCAGCATCTTCTTCATGAGTGAAGCAGAGAGAGATAATAGTGTATCTGCAAACATGTATAAGATCTTGCCAGAAAATGTTTCTAACACATGAACACCAGAAAATGGAAACAATTTCCAGCTGTGGATAACCCACTCCTGTTGATCATTCCAAACTTCAACACTTGAACCACCAGTAGTAGATTCAAACAAAACATGAAGATCTCCCCACAAAATCATTCCGTTACCAGCTAGAGGGTGGACTTCATAATGCTTAACAACCATTCCATATAACTTAGACAAATCCTGTCTATCAATCAAGTGCAGAATCTCTCTAAGATGACGAAAGTATTTGGAAGTTTTGTCAGTGAAGTATAAAGCATTAACATCACCCAAGCCAGTAGGAATAACTTCCCATGCAGCAAATATATGCCAAAACAGAGGGTCGGTATCATCATCAGAAGCATCAGAGTCATCATCAGATAGCACTTTAATGAAGGATGTATCAGGAGCATTCAAATCCACTTCAGAAGATGGCATCTTCCTTGTTGCTAGAGACTTCCTCCTGGTGCTATATGTCTTGATACCAGCATCAGATGATTGACTTCTTGTCCTAGGTCCAGATGACCTAGAAACAGGTGTAGCAAAAGGTGGTGTAGGAGCAACCGTTGGATCAACAGATGTATCAGGTGTAACATCAGGGTGTGATGAAGCCTTGGGTGAGTGTGGAGGAGTAGCAGGTGGAGTATCAACAAAAGGTGATTGGTGTACATCAGGTGTAACACCAGCAGATGATTGATGAGAAGCAGCAGGAACTGGAGTCTGTGGAGCTGCAGAGGATTTTGACTTCTTAGACCCAGGTTGTTCCACATCAGCACCTGGTCTTTTAAGTGACCTCCTTAGGTTCTGTGCTTGCAGATTATCAAGAGCATGTCTGATCTTGTCAAACTCATCTTTGAGTTGATCATCAGAAAAGGACCTCACATGTTTTAATGTCCAGCCTGTTGTGTAGATGGTGGAGCTTTGGTTTTTGACAAAGGTTCTCATATAATCTCTCTGTTGGGCATAAGTCATTGGCTTATTTATCTTATCTTGGAACCTTTGAGCAGCAAACTTTCTTCTCCTTTCAGCAATAATAGCTGCCATCCTCGCTGCAAAGTTATCCTCATTCACATCCGGACCAAGTAGATCAGCAGTAAGTCCTTTATTTGCATGTACTTGTCCCATGATGTCTGACCAATCATCATCATTGTAATACTTGGCAGAATTGATCACATCCTCTTGCCTTTTCTTCTTCATTTCCTCTTGTTCTCTTGCCAATTCAGCTTGTTCCTCTTCATAAAGTTTCCTTGCAGCCTCTGCTCCCAACCTGTCCTCCTCCATCTGTCTAAATGACCTTTCTTTTATTGGAGGATCTTCCTCCACCATTGGAGATTTACCCTTGTTAGAGGGATCAGCAGAGAAATCAGAAGCAGCACCAGCAGGAACAGCATTTCCATGAACAAATGCATCAGTGGGAATGGAGGAGCTAGGAGGAAAGTCATTCTCTTGAGTGGCATCAGCAGGAACAGAAGAAGTGTCAGCAGCAAAAGCAGCTGCCTTAGCTAGCTTGATCAAAGAATCCACATCTTGTTTCTCAGCTTCCTCGTTGTCAGAGTCACTTAAAATCACATTCCTTCCCCTGGCTTTGAGTTTTGACTCCAAAAACTTCACTCTCTTTACCAATTTCCCCATCACATCCTTAAACAATAGCTTGTGAGCTTGAAGCTCAGATTCCAAACATCCAATTCTCTTCCCCTGTTCAGACACTAAAGTATACAAAGCTGTTAGAGTAAGAAGGTCCTCAGCACCTCCTGAGGTTGTACCTTCAGGTGGAGCTGCAGTGGACCTAGGGACAGGATTGGAATCATTCTCCTTTGAAGAGGACTCAACATGAGGGTCAGAAGATGGACCCTGCTGATCCATTTGAGCACTAGTAGAAGTTGGTATTGGTCGGGGTGGTATTGAAACTGGCTCATTCAGTCTAGCAGCTGGAGTAGTGGGTGTTGGTCTTGGTGATGTTGATCCATGATCATGAGAAGAAGCAGTGGGGTGCATAGGGTCTGTAACAGGTTCATGGGCAGTCTGAGGGTTGGTTTGTGCTGCCTCCCCTGATGTACCAGCTGCAATGGCAGCTTGAGGAGGAGGAAGCATTGCAGCCACCAATGGCATATGGTCTCCATGAAAATTCAGTCTCATATTTGCAAACATCTTGCTGGTCAGTCTAACTGCATGATATGGTTTGGTCATCCTAGTTTCTATGTCCAGTATCAGTTGTAGAAACCTCGGAAACATCAAAAATTTCTTAGAATTATTAATGTTATTCACCATCCCAGTAAAGATATAGCGAGACCAATTGTACTTCTTTCCCTCACACAAACAGATTAAAGCAATAGCCAAAGGGCTTCCAAACTGATCCCAACTCCCGGACTTAGTGCTAAGACAATGTAAGAGAGTATGGATCAGGAACCTCCACTGAGGTGAGAATTTATTCTTATGAAAGGTCAACTTTCCCTCAGTGGGGTAACCTAGATTATCCATGCCTAATAATATGTCAGGTATAGGCATATCCACAATTCCCCCCTCATCTTGTAACTGCAATTGACTCCTCACTAGTGATTCAGTGATTGTGTAAGGAGTCCCATCAATGGTGGCCACAATAGCTGGTGGACCTAACTCAGATGATCGGAGTGAGGCCGTAGACCAGAATTGGGTTATAAGGGAATCATAGATGAGTGGGTCAGTTACAATAGCATACCTAATGTGGGAACCAAGTAAAAAATCAATAACCTGATGATAATCGGTACTCCCTTTGGGTTTCTCCAAAAATCCAATCCTGTTGTGCTCATCGTGATATTTTAGGGCAGCCCTTGAATTGTCAGTAGCTTGATTAGGAATGTGTGTTAATGCTGGTGTTAGAATGCAAAAGAGTTGCTACTGGTGGGTAGTAGGAATCACAATTTCGAAGGGTGAGTAGAATGAAGAAAGAGGGCTGTAAAAATTAGGGTTTGATCTTAAAGGTAATTGTAAAAATGAGGGCAAACAGTGAGTAGCCCTTTAAATAGATAACCCTTGGATCAATTAAATGCCCCCTTAACTTAGCTTTACTATTGAAATATAATAAAACTCACTTTTAGTTATGCAATTAAAGAAAAGTCAACCCTAACAAAAATTTAACAAGACCAGCAGGAACAACGCTACCAGCAAAAACCAGAAAGACAACCAGTAGAAATTGTTCAGCCAGTAGAAACCAGTATGCCCACTAGTAGAAACTCTTGCAACACAAGAGATGACACAAATCCAACCAGAAGGAATGGTTCGCATCAAAATAAAGCCACACACACTCCATGCTATGCACACATCATAAATCATTGCCCTGCAAAAGATTAGACCCAAACCACACATACCATATACATGGAAAAATAAAAGATTGAACTACAAGAATTAAAACTGCTAGTCTACTAACTGTAATAAAAAATAGGGCGAATACAATAACAATTTGAAAGAAATACAATGACAGTCCTCCCTTTAAATCCAAATCCTCCCCTTAAACAGAGGAATTATGGATTTAGCATCCCAATATGAACCACTAAATAATTAAATCTGGTTCCATCAAATGCTTTGGTCAATAAATCAGCCACATTTTCATATGTGTGAATTTTAAGCACCTGAATAAGATTTTTCTCATTTGCATCTCGAATAAAGTGGTGCCTAATCTCTATGTGCTTTGTTCTTTGGTGAAAAACTGGATTTTTAACAATGCATATGGTACTCTGATTATCAATAAAGATTTTAGTGTTCATAAAATTGAACCCATAATCTAACATTTGATTTTGAATTCAAAGTACCTGACCACAACAGTGAGTAGTAGCAACATATTCTGCTTTAGTGGAAGAAGTTGCCACTACTGT